>JARBWK010000009.1:22993072-23276417 GCA_030556195.1 Anolis apletophallus | reverse complement strand
GGATGGGAAAACGTGGGTTATCCCCATCCAGGGAGGAGGGGCAGGTTCATCTGCCCTCCTTCTTCCCTGGATGGGAATAACTCGTGTTTTTCCCATCCAGGGGAGGTGGGGGGGGAGGGGCAAGGAGGGAAGAAGGGAGAGCAAGCCCTCCATTCTAGCCTCCCAGCTGACATAATGAATAAAAATGAAAATTCGTTATTAACAAGTTTCAATCATGAAATTTATTTAAATTTTTTTGTATTAATTTCTATAACGAACCAAACAATGAACACCCCCCCCCCCCAACCGAGTTTAGAATCAAGTTTTTCATGGATCAACCACCCCTTTTAGACATATTAGATTAGAAGGACAGGGAGGGAACATAACATTTTGGAAAATGAGGATGCTAGGCTTTTATATTGGTTTCATAACTTGACTTAGAATCACAGAATCATAAAGATGGAAGAAATTACAAATGTGATTCAATCCAACCTCTGCCATACAGGAAAATATAATCAAAGCATTCCCAACAGATGGCCATCTAGCCTCTGCTTGAAAACTTGCAGAGAAAGGGATTCCATCACATTCTGAGAAACATTTCACTGTCCAACTTTTACCATCAGGAAGTTCTTCTTAATGTTTAGGTGTGATGGGGGGTGCAAGGGACATCCTAAGACATTGTATACTTTCTCTGCTCCACAGAATGGCTCTCTAACATATCTATAAGTTACATCCATAAGTTTGGCCCCCAAACCTGGTCTCAACTTATACTTGAGGTTACGTATACATGAGTATGTAAGATAATGTATTTGTGTATGATCCGAATAGGTTTGAGCAGGGAAGTAATTGGGAGTCATTTTTCCCAGCAAAAGAGGCCCAAATGTTTCATACTTTCGGGTAGGTTTTCCTATTTTGTTAAAATAATCTTGGACATGTTACAACTGTTTTAACAATCTTGGTCCTATATATGTTTATGTTCATTGACTCCTGTTTGCTCCTGGGTTCAATAGAAGTTACTGCCAAGTAAGTGTGGTTAGGACTGCATGTGTATTCATCGGTCTTAATCATTACTTAATTGTGAGTGTTGGTTTAATTGGTAAAAAGAGATTTAGATTGTGGAGATTGTAGCTTCAGGACTCACATTTAAAACTATTAAGGGCCAGCTGTGTTACCATGGTAAGCAATAAAAAAAATAAAACATTACAACTGGATTTTCCGTCCTATAACAAATGCTATACTTAATTCATTCATGTGTAAATAATAATCTAGCATTTCGATATGGTACCTGCATTTATATTTTACAATATGCAAAGTGGTTCAAATTTAGTTAATTTCCTAGTCAATCAGTTCCAAGATAGGTGATGAATCAGTTTGAGGCTTTCAACTGAGACTACTAACCCCATTGTTCAAAGTATCTATTCCACATCCGCAGACTCCCCACTTACAAGGGAGTTTCTCTTCTCTTTTCTTATCTTCCGCAGATCTCCCGATTAAATAAATAAATAAATGTACCATATTTTAAGAAAAGAAAAGATTTTCCGTTTTCCTTTCAATTGAAGCTTTGTCTCTGTACACAGAAAGAACACAAAAAAAAGTTTATTTATACATGTGGCTCCTTTCATTTGTTGCTCCAAAAGGGCCGCATACAAGAATTTGGATTTCAGAGGATCATTTGTAGCAAAAGGAATGCAAGCGTACATGCTGTGGATAATGATGATGGGTGAAATTTCTTTTTGGCATGCATCCCTGCAGACTGAAGATATTAACAAGAGGACCAACAAGAGGAATTGCCAGCTATATATACACATTCCCTCCAGCAATACCAGCGTCATTGCTTTAGAGTGGCCCGGCTCCATGTTTAAGAATTGCCTTCCAACAATAAGGGCCCCCAGGAGTTTGCTTTGATGAGAACTCTCCAGCCCTCCCAAGAAGACAGAGAAAGACAACAATCAAGCCCAATTTTGGAATGAGTGAAGACTAGTCCAAACTTAAGCAGGGAAGCAAACCTTTGGTAATGGATAGGACCAAACTGCAAGGTGCTGACAACCACCTAAAAGGAAAGGAAAGCACAACGTTCAGAGAAACCCATTGTTGCTGAAGTCACTGTAACTTAAGAAAGACTATGCTGTGAAGAATTAGACCCAGTTCTTAGACTCGATTATATCTATCCAGCATTCCAACTCCACTGTGGTCAACTAAATTCATACAGAAAACACATAAGCTGTTAATTGGTAGGGGTGGATATCTCCCGTTTAAAATACTTTGAAATCCGTTATTTTTCGTATTTGAAATTAATTTCAAAGTATATTGACCCTCGGGGCCTAACCCGGAAGCGGAATTTCTATATCGACCCCGGGATGGCCATTTTTGTATTGGGCACGTAATAGTTCGTATTATGTTTTTGCCCTCAGTTGAAGCATTTTCCAATTGGCTAATGGAGACCAGGTGGTAGCATGAAGCCACCTGCTTCCCTTTAGCCAATCAGAGTCGAGTCCCCTCTTCCTTCTCTAACACTCCTGCCCCTCCCCTGCCAAAGGAAATAAACCGGGGCAGCCAAGGCCTTGGTTAATAACCCCCGTTTGTGAGCCAGATGGCGAGAGGAGGGGAGAAGGTGCAGCCTGGCACCCTCCTCTCGCCAACCGAGACCCAAACAAGGGTTATATTTAACCCCTCGTTTGGGTGTCAGCTGGCCATAGAGGAGTGCAGGCAGCACCTTCCACCCTCCTGCCGCGCATGCGTGGAACAAATAACGTAATAATAACAAAATTCGTTATTAATTACGTTTTAATTACAAAAATTATTTTTAAAATTTCAGATTAATTTCTATAATGAACCAGGAATGGAAATTCCCACACACACGAGTTTAGAATCAAATTTTTCATGGATCAACCATCCCTATTAATTAGCATAGAAGAACCTGACGTTTTGAGGTATAGTGCCTCTAATACATGATACATAGCCATTAAGGTAATACAGGTCACATAGGCAATTGGGAAGCATATTCTCGGCACACAAATTACTCCATAGAAACCACACTTCTAGTACAGCCAGTAACAACAAGCTAGCCAAGGCCCCGGTGTCAACTCCTAGGGACTCCAGAGCCGCCTCCTCTCAGTGACTTCAGAGAGCCCAATTTATACTTTTTTGCAGCCATAAAACCATAACTGACGTTAGGCTTGCCATTTTTTCTGAGCTTGAGTTACCTTAACAGGGTTATTTGGGGAGAAAGTGAACTACCATACACAATTTTGAACTCATTAGAAGAAAAATGGGATGTAGACATCTATATAAGTGAAAAAGTAATGTTCGTTTGTGGGATTAACGTAACTCCAAAACCACTGGATGAATTGACACCAAATTTGAACACAATACACCTATCAGGCCAATGAGTGACCATCACTCATAAAAACACTGAAAAACACAGCAGAAGAGACTTAAAAAGATAAAAAACAAAAGTTACATTACAACACATGTGCAAAACCATGCAAACACACATATACACAAATATACTGTATATACACACACAAAACACATATACACAGACTGGGCCACAGCTACGTGTGGCAAGGGACAGTTAGTAACTAATAAGCATAGAGATGTGCCACCTTCTAATAAATCTGTTGGTGCTTTCATCAAATATATAACTACAGTACAACTCTCTTATCAATGGATTTGATATCTATAGTTTCACTGGCTCATGCTTCAAGAAATATCCCACCTTGGAACTGTGTGTTGATTTCTCTAGGCCTTCCAAGCCTATGATATGTTTTTGGCCCAAGGATAGTCAAATATGGTCTACTCACAGGTATGAACATACTGCACCAAAAACATGTCTGTTGATTTTACAATTGGCGTAGGGCAATAATTTATAAACAAGGAGATCTTGTTTGATGCAATATCTGACTACAGGATAATGGTTTATTGGATCCAAAAGAAAAGCCAAAAACAGAAGTCTGTTTTAAAGCTGGTCTATTACTGTTTTATTGACCTCCCCGCTGGTGGCACAGGTTAAACCGCTGAACTACTGGACTTGCTGACTGAAAGGTTGGCGGTTTGAATCTGGGGAGCGGGATGAGCTCTCGCTGTTAGGTCCAGTTTCTGCCAACCTAGCAGTTCGAAAACATGCAAGTATGAGTAGATCAATAGGTACCGCTCTGGCAGGAAGGTAACAGCACTCCATGCAGTCATGCTGGCCACATGACCTTGGAGGCATCTAAGTGGGGATGTCTAGCTTCCGACCCTGGATGGTGTGGCCTTATGCCCATCGTCTTCAGTAAAGAGCCTCGGCGTTATCCTCGACCCTCTGCTGTCAATTGAGGCTCAGGTCTCTGCTGTCAGCAGAGTGGCGTTTTTCTATCTTCGTCAGGCTCAGAGGCTGGCCCCTTACTTGTCTTGGCACGACCTGACCACGGTGATCCAAGCTACGGTCATCTCAAGGCTAGACTACTGTAACGCTCTCTACATTGGCCTGCCTTTTTCGGTGACCCGTAAAATTAAGCTGGTGCAGAACACCGCAGCTTGGTTGCTCGCGGGAGTCCCTGCAAGCTGCCATATTACACCAATTCTGCGGGAGCTCCACTGGCTCCCTATTGAGTTCCGGATCACCTTCAAAGTGTTAGTTTTGACTTTCAAGGCCTTGTATGGTCTGGGGTCAGTATACCTGAGGGACCGCCTAACCCCATATTGTCCCATGAGAGCACTTAGATCCGAAGAAGGGAACCGTTTAACCGTGCCCAGTGTCAAGCAGTTCTGGCTCACCTCAACACAGAGAAGGGCATTTTCTATCATTGTCCCAGTTCTCTGGGACGTGTTGCCTCCAAAGGGCCTTACGCAATTTGTTGGCATTCCGGAAGGCCTGCAAGGAGTTCCTATTCCGAAAGGCCTTTGAGCTGTGATACGCCATCTTTTAAGATTGTGTTTCCTTCTTGGAATTGTTTTACTTTCTGTTTTAATCCTGTTGTTGTCTGTGATTTTATTGGAATATTTGTTGTGAGCCACCCCGAGCCACTGGGAGTGGTGGCTAAGAAATCTAATAAATCAATAAATGAATAAGTTTCACAGGAATCAAGGCTGAGTCTCTAAGAGTCTTTCTAAACAGGCACTAAAGTCCGGCTTGAAGCCAGCTCAAGGTCGGGATGCTTAAACATCCCCACACCCCCAATACAATCTCCAACAAGAATACTAACGTAAAAAGGGCTAATGCCGGAGTAACTGGAATTTGAAAGCAGATAAGTGAGTGCAGTATTGGATCCTTTTCACTTGCTTGTAAATCTAGCAAGTTAAAATTCAGTAGTCTCTATCTGAAAGGGCTGAAATTCTCCTTTATTTTTCTTTAAATGAACCATGAAATATTGCCAACTTGCATTTTTCTTGCCAAATATGTGCTAGCAGTAGAATGATTGAAATTGATCTCTCTTCTTAGAGTTGTTGGGTTGGTGCTTCTTCCCCTTTAGGAAGGGGGGGGGGGAGATTCCTTTCATAAGGATATTATTTGATTTATAGCAATACCTACAATGATTAACTTGTATTTCCACCTGGCCCTTGCAAATGGCTGCAGAGGAGCAACTAAACTGGAAGTTTGACTCCAGCACGGGGGAGGCCATTGCAAGATACATTCATCTTATCTCTCCACTTATGTCCATGTATGCACTCCTCTACCTCCTACACAGCCTCCCTTCCACTTCCCAAGTATGTTAAGTAACTCTTGCATCACCTCATTTTGAAGATTTTATACACTTCTGCTATTCATTTAGCTCTTGCCTTCTTTGTAATGAGAGGTGCCTGAAGCAAACCCAGATCATGTATTACCTTATGCGTTGGTTATAGTGATGTCACTGGGAACCAAGGTTATGGATGTAATTGTAATACAATATGGGAATATAGGCTGGGATCCAAACAACTACTTTAGGCCTGCTGAAGGGCTTGGATGGGACCAGTGAGATTTCCTACTCTTTTTTTAACAGCTGGTGCCAATGCCATATCTCAGACAGCTTTTGAAGGCCCTCTAGGGCCAAATTGTTTAGAAAATGTGCAGTATTACTCAATGGAGTACTTTAATGTAGACAGTGAGTGGCTAAAATATATAGTGGTGCCTGAGGAGAAAAGAGAAGCTTTTCCTTACAAATGATCTTACAGTTATTCAAAAGGCACGAGACTGCTTCCCATGTGTCAATCTGAATATTTTCATATATGGGTCTAATACAGCATGCATACCATGTGTTCATAGCTTATAATACAATACATTGAGGTATACTTGGCCCTTCATATCCATGGATTCAATCATCCATGGCATGAAAATAATTTTTTTAAAAAAAATCTGAAATTAAATGTTGATGTTATTTTATTTATTTATTTGCCATGCTTCTGTACCGCCTCTCTCAGCCAGAAGGCGACTCGAGGCGGTGAACAAGCGGCAACAAATGCCCATATACAGTACATCACAAGATAAAAACAGTCATATAAAAACATAAAATTAACAGTTAAAAACTACAAAATACAAATCTCAGCTCCACAATCTTAAAATCGGTTTCCGTTTCATCGTCATACTAATAATTGATCTCGATTAAAGTTTGTCTGCGAATGCTTGCTTGAAAAGCCAAGTCTTGACTTTCTTACAAAATGTCAGGAGGGAGGGGGCCAATCTGATGTCACTAGGAAGGGTGTTCCAAAGCCGAGGAGCCACCACTGAGAAGGCCCTGTCTCTCATCCCCACCAGGCGCACCTGCAAAGCAGGCGGGACTGAGAGCAGGGCCTCTCTGTATGATCTTAAGTATCTTGATGGTTCATAGGGAGAGATGCATTTGGACAGGTAAGTTGGACCAGAACCGTTTAGAGCTTTAAAGGCCAAAACAAGCACTATGAATTGTGCCCGGTAGCAAACTGGTAGCCAGTGGACCTGGCACAACAGGGGAGTTGTACGCTCCCTGAGTGCCGCTCCTGTTATCAACCTGGCTGCTGTCCGTTGGACCAATTGAAGCTTCCGAGCAGTCTTCAAAGGCAGCCCCACATAGAGAGTGTTGCAGTAATCTATCTGAGATGTAACCAGAGCATGGACTACCTTGGCCAAGTCAGACTTCCCAAGGTATGGGCACAGCTGGCGCACAAGTTTTAATTGTGTGAATGCTCCCCTGGTCACCGCTGAAACCTGGGGTTCCAGGCTCAGCGATGAATCCAGGATGTAAGGGACAACATTTTACTAAGCCATTGTCTATTAGAAAACACGAAGAGCCACAGATTTTGGTATCCATGTGGGGATCCTGGAACCAAACTGCAGTGGATACCAAGGGCCCACTATAAAGAAGTGTATGTCACATTTACAGAATCTTTATAAACACATTGAGCTTGGGAGTGAAGTGTCCACATCTCATCCTGCATAAATTTTCACCACATCTATGCAAATGTCTAGTAACTTGTCCAGGATCAAAGGATAAGTTCAAGAAAGAGAGGAGACTTAACTCAAAATCTCTCAGTTCAAAATCAATTTTATTAGACGACGAAGATCCCAAACATTATAAGCTTTCCTGTTAGGTTACTTTTACACAGTCACACAATCCAGATCATAATGTGGATTAAAGAAATCCAGTTCCACTTTAGAGATTCTCTGCACGCAACCCGAAAACTGCAAACAGCTCTCATATCACCCACAAAGCTCCCCTCATGCTGAATTGTTCCACCAAATGACATTTATTTTCTTACCCCATTTTAAGAAATGTGCTGAACTGCAGCAGCACATCGGATGAGAATCAGCAATGGCGCTCATCTTCCAACTCCAAAACAAAAAGAGAAAAGTGATTTCTTCTTGGGGAGGGAAGGAAAAGGTGTTTGTTTACGTTGCTGAGAGTGGTTCCTTTATCCAAAATTTCTAGAGGTGGCCCAGTTTACATGCTCCTCCCAAAGTTCCTCCCAAATTTCTGCTCTTCAGCATTCATATACTGATCAACTGCAGTGATTTTAATGCCGATTTTGGACTTTATCGTGACTTTTTAAACACATGTTTTCCATTTAGATGCACATTATAACAGGCATTGGAGTGTGCGTTTTCTAGCTCCCACCAAATAATCCACATCATTCAGGATTTTACAGCATGTATGGATGGATCTTTAGTTTTTGGTAGGAAAAGGAAGAAAATAAATAAACAAGACTAACTGTTGCTACCTTTTCTTTCTGTATTACTTTTTGCATATGCAGACAACCACCAAAAAATATGCCTGCCCTTACAGTTTGCACACCAATGGAAACAAATGTCAGCGAAGAGAAGAATAACCCATGAAAGTAAAATGATTAATCCCATATTCTGCTAGTTCATCATACCCATTTGTGTTAATTGATGTTGGGATGTTGAATTTTTGCTTTTTTTCTCCCCATGCAAAACAAGCTTTTTATTTTTGCAAAGAAGCACCAAAGACTTCATGGAAATCTAAATCTTTCCAAGATGTGATTTCATGACATCCAGGAAATGCTTGGAATGGGACCTTAAAAAGATATTATAGTCTTAGTTTGGCCTGATTTCTCTCAAAATATACTATTTCACAGTATATCATTAAAAGTTATAGGTCATATCTAGACTACCTTAAATTCCCATTGAAAATCCTTGGCATCATTCTCCTTTTTATCGACTTCTTCCTGAAGTCATATATCTATCTATTCTGGTTTTGAAGAAAGATCGTTGAGAGAAATAATCTTGGCAGAGTCAAATGTCCTAGTGACTGGAAGAGTTAAACAGTTAAACCGACTCTTCATCTTCTTCTCTGAATTCCCAGTTTGGGATGAATGTGTCTTGTATTTTTATTTTGTTAAGAAATGAAAAGTGCAGCAGGAATGCCGAAGGATGGGATAGAGATTCTATGGCAGATGAAGTGCCAGAATCAATGACATAAGAACTGTTATATTATACCAGGCTTTTATCAATCAGGGCAGAAGGTATGGTGATTTTTTAAAATTTTTTAAAAACTTCATTATATGTCTTTGGTTTTATTTCTCTTTCAGTTATTTGCAAGGAGACAAAATTATGTCTTCAGCAATGTGCCAGAAGAAACAAAAGATTTTTGCTTTTTTTCTCCCCATGCAAAACAAGCTTTTTATTTTTGCAAAGAAGCACCAAAGATCTAGCAGACTGATGACACACACTTCCCTTGACCCATTTGAAACTGGCTTCAGAGCAGGATACTGAATTGAGAATTGTATGGTCACCTTAGTGCAGTGATTTTCAACCTTTTTTGAGCCGTGGCACATTTTTTACATTTACAAAATCCTGGGGCACACCACCAACCAAAATGACACTCTGTCATTTTACTAACTGTCACCCTCCCCCCTTGTGATGCCGCTGCTTCTGCCAACCCCCCTATTGCCCCCCGCCCCCTGGAGGCCCATGCACAGGAGGCCCATCACTGTCCCACGGGGGAGAGCTGTGCTGAGTGACCAAAGCACACCCAGGCTCGGCTGAGCTGGACGAATAGGAATTGAGAACAGGGGGTGGCTCCGAGCCTTGGAACAAACTGAGGCGCAGGCTCGCAGCTGTCACCACCCCAGCTCTCCTTCCTGAAGGGGTTCAGCCCCCCCCCAGGAGTGCCCCCCGTGCGTCCCTTCAGCTTCCCTGCTATTGCCTTGGGGCCAGATCGGGAAGGAACCAAGCTGGGCTGTGGAGCTGCACATCCCGGCCTTTGCTCTGCAGTGAACCCAGAGCCCAGCCAGGAGAGGCCAGGAGATAAGGGGTTGCTCCCCTTCTCCAGCACGGAGGGGCTAGAGGGTAGAAAGCCTTGCCTCGAGTCTCCAGGAGCGGGGTCGGATGGGGGCAGCTCCTGCGGACTCCTCCTCCCTCTTCTCCTCCTTGCTGCTGGAGGGGAGGAGGGCAAAAGAGCACCCAGAAGCCAGGAAGCAGGAGGAGCTGCAGCCTTGCCAGGTAGCCCTTGGCGCGCAGAGGGAGGGAAGGAAGGAAGGAAGGAAGGAAGGGAAGGAGAGAGAGAGGAGGGAGGGAGGAAAGTTCTGGATGCCGAGGGCTCTCCTTGGCTGCAGCCAGGCTGGCTGGCATTTCTGCTTCCTGAAGTTTCCTGCTAGGCGCTCTCTCTCTCTACACTGTAATTTCCCATGGCACACCTGATGCTCGCTCACGGCACACCAGTTGGGAAACAGTGCCTTAGTGAATGATATCTGTCTTACACTGACAAGGAGGTATAGGTCTCTGTTGGTGCTGCTAGATCTCCCAGCAGTTTTTAATACCATCAAACAGGATATCCTTCTGGAACACCTGGGAATTAGAGACACTGTGTTGCAATGGTTTTGGCCATACTTCTTAGGCAGGTTCAAGATGGTGGTGCTTGGGGATAGCTGCTCCTCAAAAAGGAGCTTTTATATGACATCCAACAAGGTGCCATTCTATCCCCAACGTGTTAAAATATTTACATGACACTGCTGGGAGAGATTATCTAGAATTATGGGGCATGATGTTACCAGTATGCTGATTACACCCAAATATATTTCTCCATGCCTTCAAAAACAGCCTCAGCTAAGGATAGCATGGCTCCTATGAATTAATGCATGAAGAAGGTAATGGGCTCGATAAGGAAAATCAAATTGAAGCTGAATCTAGACAAAACAGAGGTGCTTGCCATCAAGGGTCCTACCGGGTTGATGGAACCCTAAACCTTAAGAGCTAACTCTTCCAGCATGTCTACCCAGTAAGTTTTAACCATTAATTTTAAACTTGTGTATTGTGTTTCATATTTGTTCTGAGTATTTTAATATATATATATATGTAAAAATAATTTAATATGTATATACTGTATGTACGTTTATGATGATTGATTATGTGTTTTAGCAATATTTAACCCACCTTGAGCCATGAGGAGAGGTGGGTAAGAAACCAATTCTTCTTCATCATCATCGTCATTCTTCCCAGCTCCACACACCAAATTTACACTCATAGCAATACAGAAGTGATAGCAAAAATAAACTTTTTCCATACCTGAATGATGGACCTCCTTTTCCAACTGCAATGAAGCAAATCTTCAATATCCTACAGCAGGGATGCTCACACTTTTTCAGTATGCGAGCTACTTATAAAACAACCAAGTCAAAATGATCTACTTACCCACTACAAAAATGTGAAAGATATAACATGATATCTGCTTTGAACTGGATTTTCTGAGTCCACACTGCCATATAATCTGATTCAAAGCAAATAACATGGGATTTTATTCAACTGTGTGGAAAGGACCTCAGATAATCCAGGGCCGGCAGCACTTGGGCGGCGTCGGGAGCGTGCGGGGCGGGACTGAGCCTTCCTCCCACCCTGCTTGCGATCTACCAGGACACCCTATGTGATCTACCAGTAGATCACGATCTACCTAATGAGCACCCCTGTCCTACAGCATGCTAATGGTCGCACTCTGAGTAACTATTGAATTGTGGCCTTAGAGTTGCTAATTGGGTCACAAGGTTCAATATATACAAACTTCATTCAAAATTGTTGAAACATGTTTAAAAATCTTTTTTGGCAATGTGTAAAAGATATACTGTATATGAAAAAAATGAATTTTGTGTTTAGTTTTGGGTCCCATTTCCAAGATATTTCATTATGTATATGCAAGTATTAACCCATCCCAAGATATGGAATACTTCGGATAAGAAAGGCTCAACATGTATTAGTAATAGTAATCTTCAATGGGAAAGATTCTCTCACATCCAGCAATCCCTTTGCCAAAATAATCTAAAACGACTGAATGCATATATAGCCAAGCCATATGTAATCCGCCTCGGGTCCCTTCAAGGAGATGGAGGCAGGGTACAAAATTAAAGTTGTTGTTGTTATTGTTATTTTTCAGTCTTATTCTTCAGTTACTGATATGATAATACAATTTGACACATTTGAAAAACCGCAGAAGAGCTATCAATTTATTTTATGCATCCTGGTTAGAAATCCAGCCATTGTTATAATATTGGACATAATACACATTTATTTAGATCTATGAGGCTTCTTTCATGTTCTAGCATAAATAACCACCTGGAATCTACGTAATGGAAGCATACTTGGTTGCCCACTTGCAGCCCAATGCAATTATCACTTCTTTTGGAAACCATAAAACCATGGAGCTAAAAACAAAAGGGAAACATATGTGTTTATCCTCAAAGTTTGCTTTGAAATTAACCCAAATTCTGTTTTGCAAATGTGATGGTATTTGTTTTTCCAAAACTGGCAACACTTTTTCAAACTTGTTTTGGAATTAATAGTATGGCATATGCTTCTGTCAGAGCTGCATCAACAAAATAGTATTTATACCGCACATGATGCTTTCCCGACACACCACAGCTGAAGTCTGAATGAATCTGTAGCATCGACTGAAAATAAAGTAAACACTAGGGCTGTGTGATCGACGGAAAAAAATGTTTCAAAAGTCATTACAGAATTAGGAGGCATAGGTATTTCATTTCTAACGTGTTTTAAAGTATCGTTAGTGAAAAATTTGTTATGATAACAAGAGTAACAAAATTGTGTTACTTTTTTGTCATAGTAATTGAGCAAGTGGGGAAAATTCAGGGGCTCCTTTCTCCCTTATGTTCACAGCTATTGAGGTGAAACTTGCTACAATAGTAGAACACATTTACCACTGTTAGCTCATCAAGTTTCAGAATATCTTACTTATCCACAGATTTTTGGGGAATTTCCAAAGTTTGATAAACAACATTTAAAAAACTACAAGAGCTATCTCCTTGAATTTTCGATACAATGACGAAAGGTAACAGAGGATCATTCTCACCAACTTTCAGAAACATTCATACGTCTACTGATTTTAGGGAATGTTTAAAAGTTTGGACAAAAATGTTTTTTTAAAAGCTACAACAGATATCTCATTGAATGTCTCTCATATTAACCAATAAATAGAATTTCCATTTCGGGATTTCTTCCCAGCCCAACACAGAGATTTACTTAGCAGAAGTATCAGTCAGTCCTCCTCTTTGCAGATTCAACAATGAATTGGAACTCTGGCTGGCTGTTGCTACGGAGGGACAAATCTCTCCCCTATCCTGATTGGGGCTTTCTGATGCTGAGCAGAATTCCGGGAAATATAGTTTAGGGCAAGGAGTTTTGCATTCTCTGGCATAAGGCTCATTGTCTTCCTAAACTACATTTCCCAGAATTCTGTTCTTTCTCAGTCTCTTTCCCAGTGAACCCTGCTTTCTCCCTGCTGCTTCGTTCTCCTAATGGCGAGAAGCCATTAATTTAAAGAGGAATAGCAGCCGTTTTGGCTTTGCTTGCTTGCACTGAAAATAAAACAGACTTTGGGAGGCTCCTGAGGTCTACAAAATTCAAATGAAAAAGTATTGGGTAAGTTTTGATTCTTACGTTTTTGGCCCACATGTTGGATATCGCATTGCAAGTACAAATTTTACAAATTTGATCTGATTTATGACACGCAATGATAAAATGGCACACTAATCACACAAATTGGTATGATATGCTTCCCCTAATGATTTGCTACTTGCAACACTCACTTGGTAGAGCAGAAAACGTTTCCATCTCTTCTTCTAGAGCAGTGTTTCCCAACCTTTTTTGAGCCGCGGCACACTTTTAACATTTAAAAAATCCGGGGGCACACCACCAACCAAAATGACACAAAATGACACTCTAACACAGTAAAGAACGGCTGGGGGATGGTGGCCTGCTGGGAGCAGCTGCTGGGAGTGCCAAAGCCAGGGGAGGGGACGGAGCCAGGCCGTGCCATGCCCCGCCCCTCCCCCTGTCTTCACCTCTCCTAGTAGCTGCTCCACCCTTGAGGGGGCAGTGCCAAGCCAGCGGTGCCAGAGGCAGGACAATGGTGGCTTCACACTGTCCCCTCAAGGCTGGAGCAGCTGCTGGGAATGCCAAAGCCGGGGGAGGGGGCGGAGCCAGGCTGCACCATGCCCCGCCCCCTCCCGCAGCTTCAGCTCTCCTATGGAGGAGCATGAGCGGTGGATGGGCTTCTGTGGGCAGGGCTCCTCCACGTGGCTTCAGTGAGCGAGGGGCGAGAGTCATAGCGGATTGGAGGCTGGCTGGAGAAACGGCCAAAGGAGGCGGCGCCCTGGCCCCTTTTTTTTCTTCCCCACCGCCCGGCCCTTCCTCCTCCTCCCCCAAGCAGCAGGAGTTCGGCAGAAGGGGGGGGGAAAGGAAGGGATGCAGAGAGCTTTTCTCGCAGCACAGCAGGAGGTCCGTCACGGCACACTAGTGTGCCACGGCACACTGGTTGAGAAACACTGTTCTAGAGGGTGAATTTAAAAATAGATATTCATCCTATATTGTGAAAGGGGGATTTTTAAAGGATACAGTTTAGCTGATCAACCTGCAATTTAAAACAATGGCATTATGTGACTGTGGCTGCTTGTTCTTCCTGTTTCACTGTTAACTGTTTCCTGACTGTTTGTTTGGAAATTGGTCTGCCTGGTGCATCATACAAAAAAAAGTGACCTGCCAAGTACTCTACTGTAACATTTGACAGTGAAACTAATGGTTCAGTGCCCCTTTAAAAATAGCCAGTTCTTCACATAAACAGCAATAGAAGTGATGATATTCCATGCACATTTCTTTCCTTCACAGGCAAGACCATGAAATGAATTGCAGTTGTTGTTTATGATAGTATTTTTCTATTAGTTTTTTCCCTTTCACCATGTAACAATTTCTGTTTTACCACAAAAGAACTATGGCCTGCAATGACCTTGTATGTTAATAGAACGGGCCCATTAACAAAACAGTTCCTCAGCAGCTCTCAACAGAACCAATCTTACCGTTCTTCTTAGATAGATTCCCCTCATGCAAGATATACAAGACTAGCTTGGGGACCCGGCCCTGCCCGGGTTATTTGTGAAGCGCAGCAGGATGTAGAGTGGATCATGGGGGCTCTGTGTGCCAAGTTTGGTCTTGATCCATCATTACTGGGAGTTGCAGTGGTATCATGAAATTACTGAAGGTAGTGCAAGTCCCATCATCTCTGCCCCCCACAGTGTAGTAGGATGGAGATTGGGTCATGGGGGCTCTGTGTGCTAAGTTTGGTCTGTATTGGTGAATGGATGAGGGATGCATTCTTTTTCGGAAGTGAGTGAAGGTACTTCAAGTCCCATCATCCGTGGTCCGTCTCACAGTAAACTGCACCAGGCTATAGAGTGGGTCATGAGGGCTCTGTGTGCCAGATTTGGTGTTGATCAGTCATTGGATTAGGTTTGTAGCAGGATTGGGAAGTGAGGGGGAAGGCACTGCAAGTCCCATCATCCATGTTCTGCCCCCCTCCAAACTTCAGTAGGATGTAGAGTGGGTAACTGGGGCTCTGTGTGCCAAGTGTGGTCTTTATCAGTGTTTGTTGGGGGCCACGGTGGTCTGTGGGAACAGAGGGGTGTAAAAGTACTACAAATCCCATCATCCATTGTCAGTCCTCCCCCAAACCTCACCAGGACGTGAAGGCAGTCATGGGGGGTTATGTGTGCCAAGTTTGGTCTCGATCAGTGATTGGATGAGGGTTGCAGCGGACTTGGGAAGTGAGTAGAGGCACTTCAAGTCCCATCATCGATGGTCCACCCTCCTCCGAACTGCACCAGGACGTAGAGTGGGTCATGGGGGCTGTGTGTGCTGTGTGTGGTCTGTATTGGTCCTTTTTGGTGGCCTCAGTGGTCTGTGGGAACCAAAGTGTTGGAAAGTACTACAAATCCCATAATCCGTGGGTCATGTCCCCTGACCCGCGCCAGGACGTATAGGGGGTTAGGGGGGTTATGTGTACCAAGTTTGGTGCAGGTCCATCACCCGCGCTGGTCGCTGTGGCCTGTGAAAATGGCTGCCACATATCCGCCCTGGCCTGTGAAAGTGGCTGCCACATATCCGCCCTGGCCTGTGAAAGTGGCTGCCACATATCCACCCTGGCCTGTGAAAGTGGCTGCCACATATCCGCCCTGGCCTGTGAAAGTGGCTGCCACATATCCGCCCTGGCCTGTGAAAGTGGCTGCCACATATCCGCCCTGGCCTGTGAAAGTGGCTGCCACATATCCCCCCTGGCCTGTGAAAGTGGCTGCTTCCACCCTTCTGCCCTCCCGCCCTCCGCATACACACATTCCGTTTTATAAAGGTATACAGATATACATACAACCAACATGTGTTGGTCATTGCAGAAGGAAAAAAAGGAGACACTAATTTTTTACTATGACCAAAAAAGTACATGTGAACTTAAATTGACAGAGGACACTAACAATATAAGAACTATACATTTGCAGCAAGGTTTGGTGAAAATACCATATTTTTTTCTCCCATCAGGGCAAGAAAAAAAATGCTTGCTTCAAAAATAAAGTTCGCCTCTTTTTCTTAAACATTTTCTTTTGAATTGGTTTTCACAGCAACATGTCCCCATCCACATACACACAGTTCCTTCCCCTGACACCTCAGTTGAACATGCTTGAGCTCAAATACCAGTAGAAACATTCAAGTGAGAAAAGAGTAGGCTCTTTCTTTTTTTATCTCTTTCTATGATTTCAGTTGGAGCAAACTAACAGTTGATAGGCTTTTATGCCTATCGATAATTGCTAGATTGGATTTTCGGCAAAGTGTTTCCATGCTGGGAAGTCATCTTTCTCACTAGCTAATGATTGGAGACAAGCAAATTGTTTTAATCAATTATATTTATTTTTGAAAAACATAGACCATGAGAAAGAGGTATAGGGTGATTGGGAATAAATTGCATTATGAAAAAGGTAAAATTATATGCCATAGTCATAACTTGTCCATTAGCCGAATTCCTGAAGATTTCTTATCAAATACACAACAGTCTTGGGGAATTCAAGCTTGCAGTGAACTAAAGTTTATATTTTAATTACAGAAAAACAGGCTGATTTCCATATGATTATCTCTGTAATTTTGCTTATGTGCTGTGTGACGGAACTATTTACCTCTTGCCAAAACACCTCACTGTATGGACAATTTACTTAATGTGATTTGCATAACTTTTCAGCATATGCAAATCAATCAAAAATGTATTATTCATGAGAACTTGCACTGGAAAATATTGTTTCCAAATAGGTTCTCTGTTGATTTACGGGCTGCCATATCCATTTACTAAACATTTAATTGTCCTGGAAAGGAATAACAACACATATCATAATAAATTAGAGTATGCTTCAGGTTATATCAGTTGAAGAATACCTTTGTACAGAAAATACAGTCATAGTGTGTTTTGTTTATTATTTTGGAACAACTCCAAAATATTGCAATACAATTGGTACGTTGCCAGATTTTACTTTTGTTTCATTAAAATGTATATAGTAATTTTTTCTTTTGGTTGTGCCAGGAGTGACTTCAGAAACTGCAAGTTGCTTCTGGTGTGAGAGAATTGGCCGTCTGCAAAGATGTTGCCCAGGGGACACCCGGATGTTTTGATGTTTTGTCATCCTTGTGGGAGGTTCTCTCCTGTCCCCGCATGAAGAGCTGGAGCTGATAGAGGGAGCTCATCCGCACTCTCCCCAGATTTGAACCTGTGACCTGTCGGTCTTCAATCCTGCCAGCACAGGGGTTTAACCCACTGCGCCACCGGGGACTCCTAAAAGAGTAACTGACAAGAAAGCTATATAGCTAAATTCCGGCCCGGTATTTGCCTACTCATTCCTAGTAAGAAGTATCAGCAGCTTACTTTAGTTACCATAGACCTGAGATTTCATACCCAAAACCTAGACTGTGGCATGGCTGACTATCATTGTCCTAGCTTGGCTCTGTCATTAGCTAATTATAGAATCTGATTTCTTCATTTTACCAGAGAACGACAACCAAAAAATAGCAAACAGTCTGGTTCTATGTTCTGTCTGGAAGCTAGACATTGTTAGGTTCAGTTGGAATCTTTGTAATTTGAAATAAATTTGGAAAGATTTGTTTTTTGTAGCAATTTCGAAGTTTTTAAGGAAACCGGAAGTCCCTTTGCCTTTCCGAAACTTTTTCCACCATTTCTGTTCCGAAACAGTAAGTTGAGTCGGAAATGATTCAGCGTTTCCCCACTTCTAGTCCCTGGCCTTGGCTCAAGCAGATGAATTTCCTCTCTCTCTCTCTCTTCTGAGTGCTTCACCGCCCCCTGGGTGTGTGCTCTTTCCCCTGCGCGCTTGCCTTCCTGCCTGCCTAAACTTCCTGGGCCAGGAGGTGAAATCTCTTCTTGTTGTTGTTGTTCTTCTTCTTCCTATTATTATTATTAATAATAATAAGGTGGGGTGGCCATCTATCAGGGGTGCTTTGATTTTGCTCTTCCTGCATGAAGGCAGAAGGGTAATATTATTATTATTATTATTATTATTAAGAATGGGTGGCCATCTGTCAGGGGTGCTTTGATTGTGCTTTCCTTGCATGAAGGCAGAAGAGGATTTGTTATTGTTGTTATTATTATTGAGCCTGGGTGACTATCTGTAGTCTGGGCAAGGATTTTAAAACAGAGTGGTGAATGTCTTCCCTTCCTCCTCCTTCTGGAGTAAAACAACTACTTTCAAAGTAAAGACCACCCAATGAAACAGGAAATAACATTGTTAAACTATTATTCGGAATTCAGAAGTCTCTGAAGTTTGAGAAAGTTTTGAACATTTTTTTCTGTGAAAATCGGAATTGACTTCTGAACTGAACCACCAGCACCCCCTTGAACCAAAACGAGTTTTGAACCAATTTTTTTATGGATCAACCAAGTCTACTAGAAACATATGGCAGGTCTGGGAGAGCTAGAAAACCTTAAAATCACAACAAATATTGAGATCCAAAAACTGATGATTTATAAGCCAGATACAAAGACTTGGGATTAATAAAGCCACTTTATTTGATGTAAACTAAGTACTACTTATGTGGGTCAGGTTAAAGTCATGTATCTGTGTTCACCTCCTCAGTCGCCCTTGGGTGAAAGACTTGGAATCTAATGCTATGGCATTCTCACAACAGGTGATTGTATAGGAAAGAGATTCCAAGGCCCTCCCTGCCTCTCAATATTTTCTTTTCCAAGCTCAGAAGGCTGGGCAGTATTGCTGGACTGCTAATGCAAATTCACAGCTCCACAGACCCCACAACCTGTTTCAGTATGAAACATGTCTATTTTGCCTTTCTTCTCCTAAAGTTGAAATTTTGTCTGACTGATGAGTGCAGAAAAACTTCAGTTCCTCCATGCATGCAGATGGCTCCAGAGAGAAAATCAGGTGATCTACCAGGTTAGTTGATAAGTCTAGAGATCTCAGTCTCACTAAGCCTTTAGATCAAAATCTGGGATCTGCCAACCCTATGCAGCAAAGAAGGTGGCCTAAAGGTTTTGCACTAAGGTGCAATAATAAGCCACCCATTCTTCTTACAGCTAGGATTACCACTGCCACCCTATATGTTAACCAAACCAAAATATATTTTAATGTAACTTGGTTGAATTTAAGCATTAAAATTCCAAGTGCGTGGACAATGAATATTCCCATACCCACTCATCTAATAATTTATCCCTGCTAATCCCTTGCCCTTGTACACTGAGAAATAGTAACTGAGGTAATCATTACAGTAATAACTGAGACTGTAGTAATGATGGATGTAGTAGTGGTGATGTAAATCCTTGTTTATTTCATCCCCACATGCAAGGACGAATAATTACTGTGGCACCTATTTTTTCTACAAAGAAAAATACATGATTTTAGTGTGCAAAAACAAATTTTATTTGCAGAAAATTCTGTTTCTTGTACAGGAGAAAAATTATGTAAAGAAAATGTTTTTGTGTGAAAAAAACTTGTGGGATCTCTGCATTGACAAATCATCTGAAACATCTCTGAACATTCAAAGGGATAAAAGAGAAAACTGCACAAACTTTTGCTACTCTATTATTCTTCCTGACAGTTTTGAGAAATTAATAATAGAAAATATTCTTTCCATTTCATCATGGTAATAGTTAATGCACATCTTTTTGTACAGCCTTAGGCAAATTTCATACCATATACTCCTCAGAGAAACAATACTATTCACTGTTAAAAAAATAAGGTAGCTACCTTCCAAGAAATATGAAATGTTGTAATGATACTATTCAACTGGGAAACATACTCAAGATAGTTTCTGGACTTCAACAAAATACTGATAACCCAAAGAAGTTACTTGCAACCTTCATTTTTCTCCCGTCAAATCAATAAGGTAGAGCTTGAGATGCTTAGAGTGGCTACGGACATCCTGCAATTGATTTTAGTTTTCATCACTCTCTGCAGTCAGAACATCAGAAATAAGTGTAAAATTAAATATCACAGACATGTCAAGCAATGGACAAATCTTAAGTGGAAAGGAGCTTCTTGGTGCTTTGGATATGCTGAAAAATAATGCTAGATAACATTTTAGTTGGAACAAGTCTAAGTTTTAATGGTGCTTATTAGACTTGTGCATTTGATGCAGAAACACCCTTGATTCAGATCTAGTTCAGATGTTTAGCACTTTTGAAGTGAGTTCTGACCCGCTTGCTTACTGCCTCCCCAATGTTAAGAATTTGAATAATAAGGAGCCTTCGATTCTTAAGTTTCAGATATTTTTGAATGTAGATGTGATGGAGCCAAAATTCAGAGGGCAACCAAGCCCTGCTGAGAGGTGAAGTCAAACATGTTGGCATGCCTCTCCACTCAATCAGAGCTGATGGAGAAGAGAGGGGGAGGAAGAGATTGCAAAAAACAATGAGGTTGAAAATTCCCCCCAAAATTTGTGGATGAGTGAAACATCATGAAACTTGATAGGCAGAGTGGAAAATGTGTTCCACCATTGTATTATTTATTTATTATTTGTTTATTTAAAACTTTTGTACCCCAATCTTCTCACCTCCACTGAGGGACTCAGACCGGCTTACAGCAAAAATTCAATGCTACAATAAAATTTAAAACGTCTAACAACAATACCTAATTAAAATACATAGGAATAAAATACATAAAAGTCAAATCGCCGACTAAACACAAGTTCAACTCCATCTGTGGTCATTCAATTGGTCTATGACCAATCTCAGCTTTCTTCTGAGAACGCTTCATTCCAAAGCCAGGTCTTTACTAGCCTCCTGAAGGACAAGAGGGTTGGGACAGATCTAATCTCGCTTGGGAGAGAGTTCCATAGACGAGGGGCCACCATGGAAAAGGCCTTGTCTCTCGTCACCAAACGTGTTTGTGATGATGGTGGGACCGAGAGCAGGGCCTCCCTGGAGGATCTTAGCATCCTAGATGGTTCATAGGGGAGAATCCATTCAGACAGGTAAACTGGGCTGGAACCATATAGGGTTTTGTAGGTTAAGACCAGCACTTTGAATTGTGCTCGAAAACTAATTGGCAGCCAGTGGAGATGGTGCAACAATGGAGTTGTGCGCTCCCTGTACCCCGCTCCTGTTAGTAACCTGGCTGCTGAGCATTGGACTAATTGCAGTTTCCGGGCAGTCTTCAGAGGCAACCCCACATAGAGAGTGTTGCAGTAGTCTATACAGGATGTAACCAGAGCGTGGACCACTGTGGCCAAGTCAGACTTCCCAAGATATAGGCACAGCTGGCACACAAGTTTTTATTGTGCAAAAGCTCTCCCGGCCACCGCCGAGACCTGCGGTTCCAGGCTCAGCGATGAGTCCAGGATCACTCTCAAACTGCGAACCTGCACCTTCAGGGGGAGTGTAACCCCGTCAAGCACAGGCTGTAACCCTATGCAAGTTTTACCCCAATACTTTAAAAATGAGGGAGACAGGAGCCCCATTTATAGTAATTTTAATTAATTTAATGTCTATGCTAAACTACATTTCCCAGAATGCATTGGGCTACAGCAGAAAATCATGGTGTTTAGTCAGTCTGTCATAAATAAAATCATGGAATCTGCAAAGATAAAAAACAAAATGTGCATTTTTATAAAAGTCCTGTTTTTTTATATCAAAAAGTGGACATATTGTACAAAAACAGTATGAGGGGAAAATGGGGAGAACATAGGCAAGGCATAAGTGGACAATATTGTGGAGAAATACTCTTTTTTTTCACCTGAAATAGGGTGTAAACTACCATAGTTTGTTTTTGCAGGTGAGTACAAAATAACTGAGAATCTGTTTTCCTGGTTAGGACTGTACATAGCAGTGTTTGACACATAGATTACTAATTGTATGCTAGTACTTTAGTTCCTGTCTATCCATAATTATTTATTAATCTTTTTCCAATGTGATGCTAGTTTCCATATATGTGTGTGAAATATGAGTCTGGACTTGTCACCGAATATCAGAAGGGAGAGAACTTTCGAATTTGCCCATGCCCTTTATTGCCCCCCTTCAAGAAAAACAGTTGTAATACTTAGCTCTAAAAAACCTCACAGTCATATAATAGGGATCTGCCTTTTATATTATGGTTTGCTTTTTCTACTACTCCCCCCTAATCCTTTTAGCTACCAAAAAAGATTAGATATCCTGGAGGAAACCCAAAACTTCTGCTAAAGGTTACAGTTCATAAAACACATCCGTCACTCATTGAGAAGTCTTAGGAGGGTAGATGCTCCTGAATGCAGCCCTGCAGAAGAAGAGAAGTTACAGTACAGGGACACATATGACACTAATGAAACAAGCAGGAAATGAGGCCCTTCCATACAACTGGCATATCAAGTCAGATGATCCGCAATATCTGCTTTTGAACTGGGTTATCTGAGTCCACACTGCCATATAATCCAGTTCAGTATGGATTTTATACAGCTGTGTGGAAGGGGCCTGTGTAAATAAAATCATCTCTCCATATTGTGCAAATTGATTTGATATAAATGGTTGTGATTTGAATCAAGAGATCTGAACTTCACGAACATATGGTTCCAGTTCTAGGATTGAAGTGCATTTCATGAGCCTATTAAGTATCCCCCCCCCCCCCCGGTCCATATATTGTCATACATGGACCAAATAATTCAGTTTGTCAACCTTTGAACCAGCTCTACCAAATTTTCATAACTATAATTTCCAAATTTTCATAACAATGAATTGTTGTGATGATTATTTAATGTTGTTTTTCTTTTTTTAAAAAAAATATTTTATTGCATTTTTTTCCCAATACATATAAAAGCAATCAGTGTAAAAGAAGAAAGAAGAGAGAGAAAGAAAAGAGAAAAGGAAGGAAAAGAAGAAGAAGAATAAGAGAAGAGAGAAGAAAGAGAGAGAGAGAAAGAAAAAAAAGTTAGACAAAGATAGAGAAAGAGGAATTTAGTGTTGTTTTTTAACAGCCACAAATTTTACCAACCCCAGATTTATTTTTATTTTTTTTAAAAAAACTAATAGAAATGCTCTAAGCTGAAAGATGATGGTAGCTCCTTGGCTGGTGGGTCACCGCAGCTCAACTAGAGTGACCCAGATTCATGATTGGTTAGTATTCACTCTGTTTGGGTAGTCATACATTTATTTAGACCAGTGGATCCCAACCTTTGACCTTCCAGGTGTTTGGGACTTTAGCTCCCAGAAATTCCAGCCATCATACCAGCGTTTGGGAATTGTGGGATGAAGTTCAAAGGTTGGAAGACCAAAGGGTGGGAAGCACTGATTTAGGCCTCTTCCACACAGCTAAATAAAATCCCACATGTTCTGGTTGGAACTGGAATATATGGCAGTGTGGACTCAGATAACCCAGTTCAAATCAAATATTGTGGGATTTTCTGCCTTGATATTCTGTGTTATATGGCTGTGTTGGGAGGACCCTTATACTGTACACAGCAGCAGTGAGAGAGGCAGTTATCTCAACCTTTGTCCCATCCACCTTCCTTATGTTTGGCCTATGGTGAGTTAATTATTATGCAAATTATCACAACTTTGAGAGGACAGTTGGCATGTGTGATAGATCCAGGACTGGGTGACTAGTGCCTGTCAGACAGTGGTATTATATCTGAAATCTCGAAGGAACTCACGGTGGAGACAGTCTTGCCCAGGAGTTGGCTGATGATTTACTCAAGCCCTTGTTGGCTGTGAGTCATGCTGAAGATTCACCCAACTGGATCATCTTAGGCCAGCCTAAGGGATTTGGCATCAGGCCGGATCTGCAGGTTCATTGATCATGGTGTGGGTGGGTTGATGCCTGGATCTAAACACATGCAGGTGCCAAAGTTATCTACAGCTGTAACCAAATAACGTTGGAACCATTATTTTCCATTTAATGTCATTTACTAGGTGGATACTGCCGTTGAACACACAAACAGATATATTTGCCAATGTTCCCTTATACTGGAACTATTTTAATTAATTTTCCTATTCTTTTAGCTTTTAACTATTGAACTCTCAGAAGACTCATAAATAATAAAATCAAGTCCAATCAAGTGCAATAGCTTGTAAAATAGGAAGAGAAATAAGGATTGATCACTAGACAAATCATTAGATTAAATGAAAGCAACTGAATTTCAGACTGCAAATCCCTTTTCTCCCTGCACGTGAAGAAACATATCTAATCTGTCAACTGTGAGGTAGGGATGTACTTCTTCATGAATTTACTTTTGAAGTAAACAATGAGTACTCCTAATTAGGGATATTAACTGTTTTGTTCTTGTATTACAAAATGCATAATTGTGGTAGGTTTCTTTCCATAGCAAGAGAAAATGAATGGTATTCTCTGCGTGTGTATTACTGTGGAAAACCTACGTGCACAAAAGACCAATCCAGAGGTCTGGAAAAAATCTCTGGAATATGTTTTCAAAGAGCTCTGAGGGGGAATAAAGTAAAAGATCTATTGCATGGGATGTTGAATTTAAGCTCTTGATTCCATGTGATTTCACTGTGTATGAAAAGGAGCCTAATGTAAGACTTTTCTGGAAAACATTAAAGAACAAGGAGTTTCACATGGGAGGTATTGTTTGCTGAGAGGTGTTGGGTTCTGGCCAAACCATTTAGGGCTTAAGCTACACAATCCTCTCTGAATATATCCAGCTTTAAGCTTCACTGGCTGCAATGCAATGGAAATTACTCTCAGGTAAGTCAGTATATGATTGCAGCCTGTCATAACCAACTAAATGAGTAAAGTCACTCAGAGCAGTGTTAGTAAATGGACTTCTTGATAGGCAACCACACATAATAATACTTGATTTTGAATGTCAGCTGGATCATGCCCTAATTTAGGGTGTTTTTGGAGATGATCTTATTGTGGAAATCCACACATGGACTGGATGTGTAACAAGCAGTACAACCATTTATCTGTTGATGCAAGCAGAAGAGCAGAATCAAGTGGTGGGTGGATTGGAGCCACCTATTCCAGAAATGTCAATGTATAATTTCAGCAATTTTCTTACTGCTACCAAAATTCTTCCAAAATCATATTTTTCAATTCAGGACATATTCTTTGCAAAATTTGCACATAGTTGCTTTGTGTCGAAAATAGCATTTTGTGTGCAGGAAACGGTTTTATATGCAAAGCAAAGAATGCTTTTGTGTAGATGTGTTTTCTGTTCAAAATGCTGTTTTCTGTGTACAAATTTTATGAAGGACAAATACAATAATAATAATAATACACTTTATTTATATTCCGCACTTCTCACCCCGAAAGGGACTCAGTGCGGATCACAGAACACATACAGCAGACAATCCCTGCCGTTTATGACGTACAAGACATACAACAACATATAGCAGGAGGATCTTCTGGATTGAGCCTTGTTCTGCCTTGCTTCCAACCAGGTACTGTTGCTATATTTGTCACTGGGTGCTGCTGCTCCATTTCATCACAGGGGGGGGGGCTGTTGTTCCATCCTCCTTGCTACCTCCTTCTTTTGACGAAGAGCCAGCCAGCCGAATCTTTAGTATTTATTGAAGTTAAAAAGTCCTTTAAGATACCTCCCCCTAATTTTTCTACTTGCAGCTAGCTGCTTTCGACTGCTTAGGTCAACAGGAGCAGGGCTTACAGCTGACTTACCCAAGTCAGCCCGGGGTTCGAACTTGTTTGGAATGATACAACATGTTATGTCTGGAAACATTTTTTTTCTTTTAAAATTTTGTATGGAGTGTATATATTATAATAGTAAATTATACATACATACATATTTCGATTTATATACCGCCACTCCCCGGAGGCTCGGAGCAGTTTACAATATAACATCAAAACAATATACATAAAATCTAAAACATAAACAACATACAGTGTACAAATACAACAATAATTGAACAAATACCTGTCCCTTCCTCTCCTTTCCCTCTCAAAGACAACATTCTGTGATTCAGTGTAATATTATTTTCTGGGTTGCATTGTAATATTGTATTGTAATATTGTTTGCATTAGCTGGATTGCTGGCTGTAGAATATCTAGTCTAAAGGTGGAATCCGCACATCAATCTCTGTTTTGCCCCAAATAAATATTTATTTATTTTATTTCAGAACATTCTCATGTTGTTTTTCATTTTAAGAAACAGAGTTGATCTAATCAAACTGTAGCTTAAAAAAACTATAAGATATCAGTCTGATGTATAAAATCTACATAAATCAGATAACACTTTTCATCTTAAAATCGTATGTATATGTTTGTATGCCTTTTAATATAGCTAAAATTAATGTTTGGAGGATGGTGTTTTATCATTAGTTGGATTTCTCTGTTTTATTCATGCTATTTTACTACTGCATGTATTTGTCTGCATCTTTTTTCTTTAAAACCTGATGAGATCAGAAATAATACTGTAATAAATAAACTAAAGCTTCTCTGAATAAACCCCATTGTCAGTTAAGCATCAAAACCTGGTCTTTTAAACATTTTTGGTGGAATTGAACTTCTACCCTTCTCCAAATACTTTTTCTAATTCTGTTCAGTGCCATTACTTCCTTGACATTCTGCAAGAAAATTTTCCCAACTCTTTTTGATTCCTTCTGTCTGTATTGTCAGGGATCAAACAAACCAAGGAGGATGATATCATAATATTGCATAGCCAATTAAATCTGGCTATGTGATAAAGTCACTTAGGACAAGTGATGGTAATGTAAGTGAACATGAATCAAAGCAAACATTTTTACGAAGTGTGCTTAAAAATTGCTGAAGGCGATAGAACGGTTTCTGGCCCTGCTGAAAGTGCTCAAAAGAGAATATGATTCATTTCTGCTCAGTCAGGTTTAATAATGAATAAATAATGTCTAAGATAATTATATTTTTCAAATAATGTTTAGTTTTCCCATCCCTTTTCAAATCTATGTAATAGGCCCAATCATATTTGTATTCAAAGAAAGAAGTAGAAAAAGGAAAGTATTAAATCACAACAGCATTCATAGAAGACATCATTAGAATATCATAAGAGTGGGAAACTGGCAAAGTACCAAAATTATATGAAAGGTATTTAAATTCATTTTTTCTTATTTTTAGCTGACAGCATGGATGGCACATCATTCAGTGGGAAGATCTGGAGGGGAATTCAACCCAATCTTTTCTATTTTAAGCTGTCAAAATACAGATAATTTAATTCACATTGAAGCTTATCTTGATTTAAAAATATGTAACCGAGGAACGAATTCAAGCTGTTGGCCAATTCATGTAATGCCGGCTTGTTTTGGCTGTATAACATTTCACTGCTTGACCATGAGCCTGTACTTCATTAAAATCAGGTTGTCGAGCATGTGACTTCTTCCAGAAACAGTATCACATATTCCAACAACAAAGAAAAAGGGAAAATAGGACCAGAGCACAGTCTCTTGGGAGCAGCCCATTCCCAAATATGCCAGAAGGCAATTTCAGTGGAACTAATATATTATTAATCAGTTTTGTTTCATCATTTGTTTGTTTGGATGACAGAAGAATACCTCCTACCTTGTTCTCTCCAATAGACAGGTGATGTACATCTACCACATACGTATTCACATACATATTTTAAAAATTGATGCTGAATTCACCTTACTTGGGTGTATGCATAAAAACATTTCTAAAAAACTGAGCTTGGGAAAAACCACAGGCAAATATCCTTTTAAAAATAATTGTGTCGGGTATTTGTAACAAAAAGAAGCAAGATATTTGGATTTGAGTCTATATGGTCCAGATCAAAAGAAAGTTCATTAACGGTCCCCCATTATCCTAGATAGAAATGACAATGTGGAGCTATAGAGTTCTAATTCTGAATGCACCGGGGAAGGTCGCTGCGAACTACAGAAAAACAAACAAACCAATACACTATTCTCAGATATAGCGTGTAATGTCCAATAAACATCAAATAAGCATAATTGTGGAACCTCAATAGCATTTGCCCTATTCATTATATGGATAGCAGCCTGTTATTTCGGCTGTGAGATTCTGATTGCCGCTCCGATATGTATCACTACCAACCCTAACAGAGACACACTTCGAGATTGGTGGCCTTGAGAAAGACCCCATGGAGGTCAAAACGGGACGAGATTCCTGTGTAGCGACTTCTTCGTCGGCCAAACTTATTATGACCATTTCGTGAATGTTATGATTTAGGGTTCACACACCCTTGTGTTCTTCTGTTTCGTGACCATTTTGGATTTCTGATTGTACTTTGCGGCTTACACTCATTTGAACGTCAACACTGTGGATCTACCTACCTGGACGCTGTTACTCTTTTGGACTTGGAAATACACTCTTTTGGACACAAACCCAATGAAAAGACATTTATTTCTTACCTGTCTCTCCCCATACTTTGGACTATTACCATTGTGATTATTGGGGATTATTGGGGACTTACCTGATTACGGATTGTAATTAGTGATTCCTGGACTTAAATCTACGATGGGTAGGAGCCCATTTTGGGACATGATATTTTTTCCCCTGAGGTTCCACAATGATGCTTATTTGATGTTTATTGGACATTACACACTATATTTGAGAATATGGTATTGAGCTTTAGAGTTCTGTCATGAAAGTGGTTTTGCTCAACATTTTTAAAGATTTGGATAAAGGAAAAAAGGACATGATCTTCAAATCTGCAGACGACAGTATACTTAGGGGAGCTAGTAGCTCAGAAACCAAGTTTCAAGAGGATTTTAACTGAGAATAATGCAAAGGTTTTTAGATGGTTTTTACATTCCAACAGCTGATCTAACTGTCAGATCTTCTCTGGAAAGTCATTCCACAGTCATGAGGTGGCTGATGAAAAAGTCCTCTGGGTGATGGTGGCCAGCCGAGTTCTGGCTGGTTGGAGCAGATGCCCCCCAGAAGACCTAGGTCTGTGGGGCAGACTGTATGGAAGAAGGCAATCCTTTTAGTAACCTGGACCCAAACCTTGTTGGGCTTTAAAGGTCAAACAAAACCAACAACATATAACATGAACATGAAAAGGATCTAGATATCTTGGTACCCCACAAGTAGAACATGATTAACCACTAATGATTCATTACTTCAATGTGGCCAGACATACACACAAACCCAATGAAATCCTAGACTGATGATAATGATGATGATATTTCTTACCTGTCTCTCCTCATATCTCGAGGCAGGTTACATCATCACTAAAAACACACAAAAACATTTTGCAAAATACACATATTAAAACATATTTTTACAAAATACATATTTAAATACACAAAACAGAGATTAAACATAAGACACAAGTTGAAAACTTGTAATTAAAACTGGCTGGATAGGCTATAGTGTTTGGATCAAGTGAAGTAATAGTCCCATTCGGTTCTGCTTTGGCCAGATCTCATCTAGAATACTGTGTCCAGTTTGGGGTGCCAGGGTTAGGAAAGCTTATTGACAAGCTGGAACATGTCTAGAGTAGGCAATATTTGTAAAGTTCCAGAAACTAAGACATAAAGGAAAGATTCAGAGAGCTGAGAAACATAAGTACAGCCATTTTGGAGGAATGTTACAACAACACTCTATGAGGGAGCAGGTTGAATTCAGTCTGAATAGAAGTGGGAAATATTCTTCGGTGCATTCAGCAAATAGCAGAGATCTAGCACAAAATTTGGATTAAAAATGTTGTTCATTACTTTGAAAGTGACCTTCATAGTTCTATCAGTCCAAAAACTTATTTTATCTTAAGTTAATCTGTCATTTGATCAATTAATTTTTATATTTCTGCTATCCAAGATCACATCATAGGTGCCTTTTCATGCATACAATTATATATACTATACTATATACACTTTATTCAAATTCCGCTCTTCTCACCCCGAAGGGGACTCAGTGCGGATTACATTACACATACGGCAGACAGTCCCTGCCGACTGACATACAATTACAATACATTATACAGACAAACATGTGCAGACAAACATGTGTAATTAGAAGGATTTTTTCTTCTGGCTGCGTCGTGGGTGCGGTTGCTCCATTATGTCACAAGGGGGTGCTGCTGCTTCATCCTCAGATGAGAGCCTCTGGTTCCGCATTCCACTTCCGGCAGCCGATCTTCCCTATTTTATTCAGGTGTTGCAAAGTCCTTATAAAAATCCTTCCCTGCTGAGCGGTTCCTATTCATCTACTCACAGCTGGCTTGTTTTCGATCTGTTAGGTGGACAGTGGACAGGGCTCACAGCTGGATGTCCAGACCAGCCCGGGAATCGAACATGCAACCTTCTGATTGCAAACACAGCTGTTGTTACCACTGTGCTATGTCTCCGGCCCCTGTGTATAATTATGTATTGACAATATATTTATTAACAATATATTCATTAACAATATATTAACAATTTAATAACTGAATATACACCTATTCAATGTATTGTCGAAGGCTTTCATGGCCAGAATCCCTGTGTTGTTGTAAGTTTTTTGGGGCTGTATGGCCATGTTCTAGAGGCATTCTCTCCTGACGTTTCGCCTATATCTATGGCAAGCATCCTCAGAGGTTGTGGTGTCTGACTTCACAACCTCTGAGGATGCTTGCCATAGATGCAGGTGAAATGTCAGGAGAGAATGCCTCTAGAACATGGCCATATAGTCCGAAAAAACTACAACAATGCACCTATTCAATGTTAGAAGAAAAAGATGAGTTTTATTATTCTTGCTTTGTTCTCTGTAACATTAACACACCAGCAGCATACACCAGGATTCAAAAAACAAAACAAAAAACTAGCAGCTGTGTCCTTAGCTTGCAGCTCAATTTATCAGCTAAAGTTTTTGTTCATTAAACTACCAGCAAGTTTAATTGAAGCTTGCAGTTCTAGTTAACAATAATGTCTTCATTGCTACTTTGTAGGGATACCAGAATAATCTTTCTCTGTGTTTCCTGTTTCTCTCAAGTTGCTAATTGTTCAAAGCCATTCCTAACACGAATTTCTACTTAATATGTTTTCTGTTCATTTCTTTCACATTGCACTATCCTTATAAATAATTAAGAAGCAACCGCAGACCTAAAATTAGATCATACCATCTCTGATATGGTTTGCTAATATAATGTGCTATTTTCAATTTAGGACTCCAGACTACCCAATAATATTAGTACTTTGGGGGGGGGGGCGTGGCTGCGGTATTCTGTTTTGGGATTTCATGCATTCTAACACTTTATAATGGTTGTTTCTGTTCTTGCATCTAGTCGTGCTCTACATATATGGGAAGTCAGGTCTTTGTGGGTTCTGGAAGATTATTTTCAATCCCTAAGTTACCTCCCCCTCCCCCCAGATCTGCCCCCAGATGTGTATCCCAAACCCTCTACATTATTCTTATCTCCCTCCCTATTTATACAATTTTAACACTATGACTCTAAAAAACAGTAGGGAGATGTGGAGAATATTTGTCTTGGAAACCAGAAATATAATGGGGAAATGAAGGTCAGTGCCAAATTTCCATGGCAAGGTCACTCCTCCATTTCAAACATCCTCTATAGAACCACTCACAAAGACAGTGACAGAATCAATGTATGTTCTCTCTGGCCTATATGGGAAGATCAAGGGACAACAGAGGCGGCAACAACAACAACAATACAAGAAAAACTGGAAACATACGAGCAAAAGCCAAAGTGTTTTTACATTTTAGCAAAAGGTTCTATTTAATAACCCTTCTGTCCCTTCTTTGCTGATTCTTCCTTCGGACATATTAATTACTGAAATGAGGATAGATCAAAAGATACCTTAGCTGCTACCTTTTTCCTGTCACTATTTATTTATTTATTTATTTATTTATTTATTTATTTATTTATTTATTTAGATTTTTGACCGCCACTCCCGGAGGCTTCGAGACAGTTTACATACAAGATAGAAAGAATAAAACATTATTTAGCAACAAGAAATTATAAAAAAAAGATTTAAAAGCTCACAACATTAATCGAAAGCCTGCCTAAATAGATGAGTCTTGCATGCTCTGCAGAAGGAATACAGATTGTGCAGAGCATGAGTCTCAGATGGCAAGGCGTTCCACAACACCGGGGCGATGATTGAAAATGCCCTTCGCTGAGTTGTCGTCAGGCGAAATGATCTTAGGCTTAGTATATCCAAGAGGTTTTGGTCCTCTGATCGTAGTGATCTCGGGGGGTTATATGGGACTAGGCGATCCCTTAGGTTCTATCCTGATCTGGAAATCCCTTGCCACAAGGGGAAAAGGATATTTTAAAAGGTTAGAGTGCTTTTATTTGTGTGTGTGTGTTTGTTAAACTAGGGAAATGGGCAGGGATACTGTCTTGAAAGACGTAGTGGGTGGGCAGTTCCAAATGCTGTCTGAAATAAGGTTTTATTGCAAATGGTAGCTGTAATTCTAAAGTTGAATTATTCTAAAGTTGCAGAAGAAAAGAGAGCAATTGTTATTGAACAATATTTTTAAAAACAACACTATTATGGAAGAAAAAGAGCCTCGTGCAATAATGCTCTGGGGCTTTGGGCTATTCTTGAAAAGCATCTTGGACAATTCTTTTGAGTTAAGCAAGTTGCTAAATGTTGATACCAGAACAAATGTAATAGAATGGATTTATTGTAAACAACAGTTTGCTAATTTCTAATGCATTATGTCTTTTTCTTTCTCTGGGTTGATACCCTTCCCTCTGTAGTACTAAGTAATGTTAACATATACCAGATTTCTTTGCAGTAATGGCTCGTAAACACTATTAAAAGATTGATTCAAGGCTGAAGCTGAAGTGTAGCAATGGCAACCACTTTGTTGTTCTTCTGCATCTACTCAATTAACAAACAGTTGAACAGTGGTTTAATGTTTGCATCAAAACAACTTGATAAATGTGTGATATGTGTGTGACTGAACCTTCTCTGCTTTTCTGCTTGCCCTCTCTATCAATAATAAACACAGCTATACCTGTCATAACTACCTTTGCTTTTAGCTTAGGAAAAATATTACAATCATGATTTTTCATAAAGCGCAAGCATAAATGAAATGCATTGCATGCATGAAGTTTCAAGTTCAGTTCTTGTTATCTCCAGTTAAAAGACACATAGGCAGCACAACAAGTTCTTTAGATGTAAAAAGAACTGGGTAAATAAATAAATTAATGATTTATGCTTTCACTCAGTATAAGCTAGTTTCCTATATTTAATTGGTGATTTTCAACCAATGAGTTTGTTTAGTGAGGCTAAACCACTATCACCATTCAACAAATTGATTGTAGATATGTCAGCCATGATTTTGGCAAGTGTCCACATGGAGATAAGGCTCTCCTATACAGACTTGATGCTTTCAAACACAAACATTCCTCTCTTTCCATATTTACAGAACATATTTAGATAATTATTACAGTGGTTTATACTCCAATTGTGGTTTATAACATTAATCTAGAAAAAACAATTCCAGAAACCACCAACAGTGCTGTTCAGATAAGCCATTTTGGCAGTAGGAATTAATGAATGTGGTAGAATAAAGATAAAGAAAATGTCTGTGTAGCTATGGGGAAAACAAAAGAAGAATTCTGCCCAACAAATAAAAATTTCAATTCTCAAATTTCTAACATTGCAAAAAAAAGAGGGATTGAAAACAATTCATATCTAGATGTCTGGTCTGCAGGAAGGTGGATTGTCACCCTCTGATGGATTGTCACCTTGTCATGGTAAGAGGGCTTGTGTGTTCCAGTGAACCTGCAGATGAACTTGTCAGAAATTTCAACTTGTGGCTAAGGACTAGGGAAAGACAAAGTTGGAAACAGCAACCTACTTCTCACCAAATGGCATCCTATGGCATCAAATGGCATCCTACTTCTCACCAAATATGTGGAACACAACCTTGTCATCACCAACATGTTCTTCCATCAGTAAATAAGTTTAAGACATCATGGAATCACCCTCAGTCAAAGCATTGGCACCACTTAGACTTCTCCAAACAACACTCAAGGATTATCATTCATGGAACACCATGAAAATGTTGAGGAATATTGGAATAAACTGAAGACCTCAATCATTCCAACCTGTGAAATAAATGATTGGACACCAAACTAAGAAACATCAAGACTTGTTTGATGAAAGTTATAATGAGATCCAACCGTTAATGGATAAGAAAAGAAAAGGCTTCCAAATATGAAAGGAGACATCAACTATGCTTCTAAGAAAAAAAGATCTACACTAGTGCAAAAGCTGAGGTCCAAAGAAGGACCAGAGAACTCAAGTACATCTGGTGAACAAAAAGGGCTAAAAAAAATTTGAACACTCCATAGATATCCACATTGTATGGGGATTCTTTAAAGTCACATTGTATGGGAATTCTTTAAAGTCATCTATACAATTCACATCAATTCACAAATCGTAATGTTCTCTAGACCATCCTCCTAAAACTGGATACCCTGATAAATATGTCAGCAGCCTGTGGCTCTTCCATGATGACAACCATCTTGGACAGCAGTGACTTTCAAAGTGCCACATTTAAAGTGAAATCAGGTGTCAAACAAGGATGTGTTATTGTGTGAAAATCCGCTATTAACATCAGCAGGCAGAAAGCAAAACCCAAGGTCACAACAACATATTATAAAACTCCCAATATGTTGATGATAATGTAATCTGGGCTCATTCAGAAGAATACATACAAGCTTGATCTCTCACTGAACATCAAGAAAACAAAATTGCTCTACTATGCCAATCCCTCTGCTATGCCAAAAATTCAGCTTAATTGTGTCATGTTATAAAATGTTGACCATTTCTACTACTTTGGCAATCACCTCTCCAGAAAAGTCAACATTGACAGCCCAATACAACACTGTCTGAACTCTGTGAATGTAGCATTTTTAATGAAGAAGAGAGTGTTTGGGGATTGGGACATTTGTAGGTGTAAGCTATAAAGCTATTCAGTTATGCAAATAAGCACAATAAAGCAATTATAATAAAATCAATTCATTAGTTTGCAGTGCATACATCAATAAGTCTCCACAATGGGGTGTACATATAACAGTGGGTAAACCACATTAGCAATGTCGCTATACAATACAGTCAATGGAATTCATATAATCAACAAGCTCAATGGCATGTGTAAATAAATCAAGAGGAAAGTCATCAAATACAGAAGGGTGAAATCACAATCCTATCTGTTACCAGGCACAGTTCATAAGTACAGTAGGAGTACTAGAACTGTCTGGTTGGGAGGGTCCCCTGATGTTCCGAGTCAAGCGGAAAAGAAGTACTGGAGACGCTGTGCCAGTTCCAAACGCTATGTTGCTTTAACCGACATGCGCAATGGCTAGTCGCTGTGGGTTCTGGGCGTCGTAGTCCAGTAAAGGCTGCTCTGAACGCCGAACATATCTGCGCCTGCGCGGGTACGCGCAATGGCGGCCCGCAAGGGATGACGGATGGGGTAGTTCGGAAGAAGTTTCAGGGCGTCCTAGAGATGATGGGTGTGTTTCCTTACTCCCCCTTTCTATTCTATACCACCGAGAGTGCCCCTTTAAGTACTTGCCTACCTAATCCTACATAAGCCCACTGACGACCTCCTAACTTTGCCATTTCCGGATTTAGGATTGGTCCGTCCTCCACTCAGCGTGATCAACTCTTTACGGTAATTACTATTTATTTGATGACTATTTACATGCCCTTACTCCACCGTTCATTCTAGTTCTAATACATATCGTTATTATTATCATTTAGATACACTTCAACTGAGGACGCTATTATTTACGCCTCTGAGGAAGTCTTAATGACGAAACGGCCCTCAGCCGGCTAAGGAGAGAGCTCCCGCCGTCAGGCAACCCTCCTTCCGCTGTCTTCACCCACCCCGTGAGCAGTGGACTCCTTTACGTTTACCCTGGCATCTGCCTACACACCCATCATCTCTAGGACGCCCTGAAACTTCTTCCGAACTACCCCATCCGTCATCCCTTGCGGGCCGCCATTGCGCGTACCCGCGCAGGCGCAGACGTGTTCGGCGTTCAGAGCAGCCTTTACTGACCACGATGCCCAGAACCCACAGCGACTAGCCATTGCGCATGTCGGTTAAAGCAACATAGCGTTTGGAACTGGCACAGCGTCTCCAGTACTTCTTTTCCGCTTGACTCGGAACATCAGGGGACCCTCCCAACCAGACAGTTCTAGTACTCCTACTGTACTTATGAACTGTGCCTGGTAACAGATAGGATTGTGATTTCACCCTTCTGTATTCGATGACTTTCCTCTTGATTTATTTACACATGCCATTGAGCTTGTTGATTATATGAATTCTATAGACTGTATTGTATAGCGACATTGCTAATGTGGTTTACCCACTGTTATATGTACACCCCATTGTGGAGACTTATTGATGTATGCACTGCAAACTAATGAATTGATTTTATTATAATTGCTTTATTGTGCTTATTTGCATAACTGAATAGCTTTATAGCTTAGACACTACGGTGTTGCCCACTGTTTATTACATTTGTAGGTGTACCAAGATGCTTGCTTATAAGTCCTCCCAACTCTGTTATACACCTGTGAAATGTGAACCATCTTCAAATGTCTCTCTTGAGCTCTTGAACAATTCCATCAATGTTGCCTCCAAAATCCTGGAAATCTCCTGTCTGAATGCCCAGTCACTTTCTCCCAAAGCAGTTATTTTATTCTCAACTCAAGAATGGAAAACGGAATGTTGGTGGACAGCAAAAAAGGTATAAGGATGGACTTAAAGTTAACCTTAAAAACTGGCATAGACACAGAGAACTGGGAGCTCTAACTGGAGGTCAATTGTTACCAACAGTGCTGTGAATTTCAATGAGGCACAAATTGAGAGCAAAAGAGGAAATGTGTCAAGAGGAAGATGCGTCAAGTCTTCCATCAGGAAATGTATGTCCTCACTGCAAAAAAACATGCAGATCAAGAAAATGTCCCTATAGTCACTTATGGCCAAGACTCTACAATTGAAAGGCAATCATTCTTGACCAGAAGTGATAGCCTATGATGTTAATACAGAAAGAGGGAAAAGAGCCACTATCCATAGGGTATCATGATTGAATTATGTTAGAAGGTAGAGGAAACACACAGTAGAGGAAACACACACAAGTAACTTTTCTTCTCTTATTGATCATAGGTCTTGTTGTGAACTGAAGAAAGACATATACCACCAGCAGTAAAACATGCTCTGTCCACCCAAGAGGCAAGGAGCATAAGTCACACATTTTAGGTGATGTTCAAAGTCATAAATCATCAGCAGATTATTTTGTTTTAGTTGTTATTATGAACTGGTGCATGTAATGAGTTTTGAGTAAATAAGCATTGTCACACATTGCTTTTGAAAACACACAACTACATCGATTTTCTCCCCAAGTGTCCAAGGCACAGTAGAAGCAAAATCTTTGGTGTTTGAAATGTGTGTGTGTGTTTTTTTAAATGGCTTGCCAATCTCATAATAACAAGTTTGAAAATCCAAAATGATTCAGTATAAAATTTGGGCTAGAAATTGAGTGAACTTAGCCAACCTGGAACTTGAGGTTTTGCAAATACGTAACTAGAAAGATTTGTGGTTGAAAACTTGAGCAGGCATTTAGAGGAGTCGGTGTCTATTTTAGTTTGCTCCACAGATTTCTTTTTGTATAACCATGGGAAAGCCAAGCAGAATTCAACTTTCACTGGTGACATTTCACATGAGGTTTTGAGTGGACTCAAATACAACTCCAGTTCTTTAGCTCAGATTCAAAGGAGGGCATACAACTCTTACTGCATTGATAGTACAACCTCTCTTATCTATGGATTATTGCATTTTCACACACTCCAAAAATATTCCTTTATAGAAGTGAATCGGATTCAGTGATTGCAACTCTAATAATCAAACTATGAAATAAAATCAGTAAAAGTTGTATTGTGTTGAAAAAAAAGTAATGCAATGGGATAATCAAGTGTTGTGGTTCACCTAGTTTTTTTTATATAAACCACATCATTTTTCATAATTTACACAATCAGAGGTTTTGCTGTAATGTGTACAAGCTGATCTTTGTCCTGAATTCTTTGGTTTGCTCCAATATCCAACATATATTTGTACTACGATCCCTAATACCTCTTTGTTTGCAAAATTCTGCTTGGATATGTGGCATTTCTAACTCCATCTGTATACCTTAATAAAGCGAAATGTTTGTATGTATGCATGTATGTATGTATGTATGTATGTGTGCGGAGGGTGGAAGGGCGGATATATGACAGCTATTTGCATAAAGTCCTTTGATTGGCCAGCCTTGGCACTCCAAAATTCTAAGTGCCAACTATTTGCATAAAGTCCTTTGATTGGCCAGCCTTGGCACTCCAAAATTCTAAGTGCCAGCTATTTGCATAAAGTCCTTTGATTGGCCAGCCTTGGCACTCCAAAATTCTAAGTGCCAGCTATTTGCATAAAGTCCTTTGATTGGCCAGCCTTGGCACTCCAAAATTCTAAGGCACCAGACAGAGGGCATTGATAGCCACTGATTAGCCAGCATCCCAGAATCCAGGCCTCTACATTCAAACAACAGGATTTCTTCCCACTGAGGGGAAAAAATGCACCATCAACATTCCCTCCCCACTTGGCTCTGTGAAAACCAAATGGAATCCTGTTTTCTCCTTCCCTTCAGCTTTTAGAAAATGGCTGCCTGCCATTCTGCCTTTTAAAGTTACCAATTACCAGCAGAGCAGGCCAGAACATTACAGGCCCCAAAAGAGAGTTTAGGGCAGGATGGCCCACGAATGATGGGATTTGCATCCCAATTCACTTCCCAGAAAACACTGTAGCCCCTACAAATCACAAACCAGGCCCAAAATTTACAGTACGGCTTCATTAACTTGATTTCCCTGACTAGGCCTCAGTTAATAGGACATTGTGTATAGCCAGGCTGCAAAAGAGAGTTTAGGGCAGGATAGGCCACGAATGATGGGATTTGCATCCCAATTCACATCCCAGAAAACACTGTAGCCCCTACAAATCACAAACCAGGCCCAAAATTTACAGTATGGCTTCATTAACTTGATTTCCCTGACTAGGCCTCAGTTAATGGGACATTGTGTATGGCCTGAATTAACAGTAACCAACCTTGGCACACTGAGCCCCTATGACCCATGATTAATTCTACTGCAGTATGGAGTAGGGAGGACCATGGATGATGGGACTTGAAGTACCATCACAGGTTATGAGATTTGTAGTACTTTCAAACTCTTCATTCCCCACAGACCAAGGCGGTCCTGAACCACAAGACCAAACTTGGCACACAGTACCCCCATGACCCACACTCCATCCTACTGCAGTTTAGAGGAGGATGGACCATGAAGGATGGGATTTCAAGTACCTCCATTCACTTCCCAAGCCCGCTGCGACCTTCATCCAGTGCATAATCATGACCACACTTGGCACAAAAAGCCCCCATGACCCAATGGACGTCCTGATGCAGTTTGGAGGGCGGACCATGGATGATGGGACTTGAAGTATCTCCACTCACTTCCCAAGACTGCTGCGACCCTCATTCAATGACTGATCAAGACCAAACTTGGCACACAAAGCCCTCATGACCCACTCTACATCCTGGTGCTGTTTGGAGGGGGATGGACCATGGATGACGGGACTTGAAGTACCTTCACTCACCTTCTGAGACTACTGCGACCCTCATCCAATGAATGATCAACACCAAACGTGGCACTAAGAGCCCCCATGACCCACTCTACATCCTGGTGCTGTTGGGAGGGGGATGGACCATGGCCAATGGGACTTGCAATATCTTCACTAACTTCCTGAGACCACTGCAAGCCACATACACATCTAATAGGAACCAACCTTGGCACACAATGCCTTCCTCAAATAACCCGGGCACCGCCAGGTCCTCAGCTAGTAAACAATAAAAAAAACTTTGCTGTAGAATTTGCATCATACCTGGCTTGCATGAGAAATTAACAAAGTGGCCTGGTGGTTATTGCAATCCATACTGTCACCTTTCTTGGGAAATGGAAAGTAGATTACGGTAAGTATTTCCAATATGTGGACTATTGTTTAATTTTCAATATTTGTTGACAGTCTTTAATTAGAAGTTGTGTAAATTCTGTCTGTGAAGCTTGAAACACCTCTATTTGTATGTCATCTGTTCTTGGTTACTTATTTCCCCCAAGAGATTTGAGGACAGCTTCCACTACTTTCTAAAATTGTAAGTTCATCTTCAAATGGTTCTTTATTTAATAAAACTGTCATGATTTCATCTCTCTCTTATATTTCTTCAGTGTATAGTTTCTGTCATCTTTTTATTAATTGCTTTCCAGATCATGTAGTGCAGGGGTGCTCATTAGGTAGATGGCGATCTACTGGTAGATCGCAGGCAGGGCAGGAGGAAGGCTCAGTCCCGCCCCGCAGGCTCTCGACGCCGCCCAGGTCCAGAAGGAGGTTGGACTGGATGGCCCTTGGAGGTCTCCTCCTATTCTAGGAACCCATTGTTGTTGTTGTTGTTATCAGAGGCTGAATGGTCATCTGTGAGGAATGTTTTGATTGTGTTTTTCCCTTATGGCAGAAGGAGGTTGGACTGGATGGCCCTTGGAGGTCTCCTTCTACTCTAGGAACCTGTTGTTGTTGTTACTATTATTGTTAGTAGTAGTAGCAGAGGCTGAATGAATATTATCATCATTATTATTATAAATAAATTCAGGGGCTTATTATACTCCTTTTTAGTTGAATTCAGTCTTAAAATTTCTCACTGAAATAAATTTCCAAATATTTTGCTTTTATGGCTCTCTGAGTAGTGGGTAGCTAGATCATTTTGACTTAGTTGTTTTATAAGTAGCTTGCATGCTGAAAAAGTGTGAGCACCCCTGATGTAGTGTCTTGCCTTGCTGGTATATAGCACTTCTGTTCTTGGTTTTAATTCTCCTTTGATTTCTTGGATCTTGTGGAAGATGAATACTTTTTTTTGCAGTGATAGTAATTATCTATTTCCCTTCACACAAGTTGCTGAACAATTGCATTTCAGCTTTTGACTATTTTGTCACCTTTTACTTTTGCTTCTCATCTATTCTTACCTGCTTGAAGAATTTTATCTGTCATCTAGTGAGACCTTTCTTTTTGCATTCTCATCTGACAGTGCTCCTGGTTTTAGTTCAGAGTTCTCCTAACTCTTTGTTAACTAGACTGCATAGTGCCATCAATACCTCGGACCATTCATTACACAGAAGATTCAATGGGACCCCCATATTAAAACTACATTCTTAATGGCTGGCCAGAATGCTAAGATAACACACCAAAGGGCCCTTTTTTTACATAAAGCAATGCAACTGAGAACTGCGTATTTGGAGGTGATTGGGGTAAACTGTAGGGGTGACGCAGATATCTGAACGGGATTGAGATTGTGCAATAGCTGGTCTATTTTAAACTTTGTTTTAACCTTCATTTTAAACTTTTGTGTTATGTAATTTTACCTTGGCATTTTAATGCTGATATTTTTAACTATTTTTTAACTCAATCAAGTTTTAATCGTGTTAACTGCTTGCTTATTTTAACGTATGTTGTACTGTATGTGTATGTCAAACTTTTTGATACGGCCAGTGGGCTAATCAATAACGGCTTCTTCTACTTATCTCCATTCAACCACCACCAGTAAGCATCAGAAGGAAGAATGAACCTCTCCCAGGGCTTGATAGCTACCAAAGTGGGTGGGAGAGAGAGAACTGTGTAGAACAGTAGCATTTTCTGAAAGCTTAATCTCAACGCGAATTCTCCACTATCTTATGAAGCTGTTATGGTTATTCATGCATTTGTATTGTCATATAAAGTAGCCTATGCAAAATTGTATATAATATTATATCTGTTTAAAATGGGTGGAGGGAGATGAGTTCTTTCTCCCATCCCAGACATTTCACAGATATATAAGCCTCACTTGCCTAGTTTCCAACAGACCTCACCATGTCGGAGGATGCCTGCCATAGATGTGGGTGAGACGTCAGGAAAGAATGCATTAGGCCAGGGCGAAGGTTTAGTATGTGCTGTACACAATGGTAATATATGATGTTTGTTCTTTTTGTGAGAACTGAAATCCAACTCCAATACTACCTTCATTATTCTCTTTTATGTGTATGGTTTTGATTGCCAGTTGAGGACTTCCAAGGTGAGATAAAAACTTCAGGGATATGTCAGCTCCACATGGAGAAATGTCATTTATTAATTTCAGCGGGGATTACCATACAGCTACAAAGTAGTGATGAAACTAGTTTAAACGCTGCATTACTTCTATGAAGATTGGCCCTTAATAGCTATAATTTTCCAGCATTTTGGGGGATTGCAGTGGGGCAATAAAACTGTCTGTGTTTTCCAAAATGTTGAACCTTTTCTTCAAAATAGGTTCAGTTCCTTAAAGCAGTGTTTTTCAACCTTTTTTGAGCCGCGGCACATTTTTTACATTTACGAAACTACGAAATCAACCAAAATGACACAAAATGACACTCTAACACAGTAATACATATAGTTAATATGTTTTAAAATGTATTTATACACTCAGTGTGAAACCTGGGCCTGTTTCGATGAACACAACATAGATATCCTGGCAGGAATGCCAGAAAGACACACAGGAAGGTCTTGCTCAACAGCTGGGAGTTATACTTCTCCCGCAATCAAAGAGCATTCTGAACTCCACCAATGATGGAATGGAATCAAACTTCCCACACAGAACTCCCATAACCAAGAGAAAATACTGTAAGAGTTTGGTGGGCATTGACCTTGAGTTTTGGAGTTGTAGTTCACCTATATCCAGAGAGCACTGTGGACTGAAACAATGTTGGATCAGGACCAAACTTGGCATGAATACTCAATATGCCCAAATGTGAACACAGATGGAGTTTGGGAAAAATAGACCTTGACATTTGGGAGTTACAGTTACTGGGATTTATAGTTAACACACAACCAAAGAGCATCCTGAACTCTTGCACCAATGGAATTGAACCAAACTTGGCATATTGAACTCTCAATTTCCCACGGCACACCTGATGATCGCTCACGGCACACTAGTGTGCCACGGCAGACTGGTTGAGAAACACTGCCTTAAAGGACTCCTTTTAAATTTTAGACAAAAACACAGAATGAATTGCATACCCTACTGACATTGGACAGCTCTCAGCAAAGCAAGTTAAAACCAAAGCAGTGTTTTCGTTAATTGAATCATCTGTTAGGAATTTTAATCTTCAAGGCTATATTTAATAAGTATACCTATTGAAATGATGAGTTCACAAGTATGTTCACATTTTTGACCACAATTCAACGTAAAGGCACATAGTATTGTAATCTATTAAACACTATGAGATTTGCTTCTGGGGAAATATGCATAAGATTGCATTGCTTAAGAGACTGATTCAGCATAGTCAAACAGTATTTATGCCTACTCATAGCAAGCATCATTTACTAGATCAGACGGCAGCATCTGAAAATGGCACTCCAGATTTAAAAACATGCTGGAGCCAGATGGGAAAAGCAAACTAGGCCAGAATCTGTATACTTTACAAGTTATTTGGGGAAAATATCCGTTTATACCTTGATGTGATCCACTTTGCGTGACTTCATTATTGTTTTTGTTCTTTCCAACCGATATCTGCTATATTTATTCAGTTTCACAGTTTCTATGGTGAGCTTTTGATTTTGCTTCTTTCTAGTACATTTAAAGCCTTGATGAGCTATACAGATTTTTCTTCTTTTAGGATCTCCTTTTCCTCCTTCTGTCTGTGTGGCACAGTGACAAACACAACAATTGCTTCAATTGGTAAGGGAAGGAGTGCCCTGGGGGGAGGAGGGGTCACTCAGATTCATGCTCAGCTGCCAATTTTATTCCAGCAAATGTTCAAAGTGTCCTGGCTTTGAATCCTGTCTCACACCTTCTTTAGTCTAACCATCTTGGCAGCTTTGCTTCACCTGGGGAGGCCTTCACCAGCTGGCATAATGGCTGCTAGGTGACATCTTACACTGCCATTTGTTCCTAGATATATAACATATTTATTATGCTGTCAATTAAGTGCCTCTATTTCTGCATTCCTCAAATACTTTCCAGCAATGCATGTCTGTGTGTTCAAAACACAAACATAAATATATGAATTTGCAAAGATGTTTAAAATGGAGCAATATTTGAAGAGCTAACACCCCCCCCCCCACTGTACTGCATAAACAAGGACTCAATCATTGCAGCAGCTTTGATATTAAATCTTCCGAGAAAACAGTTATTAATAAACATAATTTTAATCTCAGCATGGAAGTACACAGAGCAACATGCAAGACTGAGCACATACATTTATTTCCAAATGAGTATTTAAAATGTGAATCTCTTCTTGGAATGCACATAGTGAAAAATTGCGCGCTTTACTTAATTTAGCTGAAATCAGGAAATCCCCAAATATATAAACTGAGGTTCTTAAATATATAGGCCAAGAACTCTTGGCATAGTTACACCATAAATAAAGATAGTGTTAATGACACTAAGTCAAAAAGGTGATGGCAGCCCATGAAGCAGAGCTTTCCCAACTGTGTCTCGAGACACACTAGTGTGTCACCAGTAGTCCACCACTGTGTCACATGAAAAATGTTCCTTTCCTTTCCTACCCCCACAAACAAAGGCTGTTTGGCAGGATGACACAGTCAACACCCTCTCAACAGATGGCTACCCAATCTCTGAACACATCCAGAGAGGTTTAATTGAGGGCATTGAGGTTCCCCAGGCTTATTGTCCTGGGGGACTTCAATGTCCACGCCGAGGCCCCCTCAACGGCGGCCATGGACCTGGTGTCCACCATGGAGACACTAGGCCTCTCACTTTGTAAGACCGGTCCCACGCACCAGGCCGGGCATACCCTGGATTTGATCTTCTCGGCCGGAATTCAAGTGACCCTAGCCTCCTTGGAAGAGGTTCCATGGTCGGATCACAGTGTCCTGGAAGTCCGTCTTGAAGTGGCCCCCTCCGGTAAGGGTGCCGAACCCATTTTGGTTCGCCCAAGGAGACTTATGGAACCCACTAGGTTCCTGAATGCTCTGAGGGATTTGGAACTCCCCAGCGACTCAGTCGATAGGCAAGTGGACTGTTGGAACATCTCTTTGACCACGGCCTTAGACGAGATCGCCCCCAGACGCTCTCTCATCCCCCGTCGGAATCGCGCTCCTTGGTTTACCGAGGAGCCGAGCGATGAAACGGAGGAAGAGACAGTTAGAGGGTGTGTGGCGGAATCTCCGTGACGGAGCATCGAAATCAGCTTATAAACAATTTAAAGAGGTTTATGAGCATGCTATCAAGGAGGCCAAAAGGTCTATTACTCCTCCTTGATAGAGTCGGCTAGCTCACGCCCAGCCCAACTTTTTAGAATAATTCGGTCTCTGACCACAATTCCGACGGTCCTAAACGATAAGGATTTGGCTCCTACAGCTGAGGCTTTTCAGAACTATTTTGCTGACAAGATTTCGACTCTCCGCCAGGACATCCCAGTCACCCTTGACACAGTGGTTGAACTCGAGACTCCGCCGCCACCGGGCGGGCCCACCTTCACCCGCTTCCAACTGCTGACGCAGCAGCTGTCGATAAGTTACTTGCTGCAGCTAGACCAACTACTTGCTCCTCGACCCGTGCCCCTCCTGGCTAATTAGACCTTGCCGGGAGGGGCTACGTGGCCCCTGGGCACGATCATAAATAGCTCCCTTGAGCAAGGAGTCTTCCTGGGGGGACTGAAAGAGGCTATGGTAAGACCGCTGCTGAAGAAGCCGGTTAGATCCCTCGGCTCCCTCCAATTACAGGCCGGTTTCCAACTTGCCTTTCCTAGGCAAAGTAATTGAGAGGGCAGCAGCGGATCAGCTGCAGCAGTTCTTAGAAGACACAGCTGGGCTCGATCCCTTCCAGTCCGCTTCCGTATTGGGCATGGGACGGAGACCGTGCTTACCGCCATTACAGACCAACTTCGCCGCCAGCTGACCAGGGCGGGTCAGCCCTGCTTGTTTTGTTAGATCTAACAGCAGCGTTTGATACCAGATCATGCATTGTTGGCCCACCGTTTAGCCGTGACAGGGTGAGGGGACTGCCCTTAAGTGGGTGGCCTCCTTCCTCCGGGACCGGGGACAACGTGTGGAGAGGGGAGAGGAGGTCTCCGGGAGACTCCCATTGCTGTGGGGTCCCCAGGAGGCCATCCTCTCGCCCCTTATTATTCAACATTTATATGCGCCCTGGCACAGCTGGTTCGCGACTTTGGTCTGGAGTGTTATCAGTACGCAGATGACACCCAGCTTCTGCTGAGAATGGACGGTAGGCAGGATACCGTACCCGATTGTTTCCATCTATGCCTTGAAGCCGTGACTGGTTGGCTGCGTGCCAGCCGGCTGAAGGTGAATCCGCCGAAGACGGAGATCTTGTGGCCCGGTCGCCCTGGGCTGGATGGGTGCCGGGTGCCTACCCTGGATGGCGAGCGGCTTAGCCCGTCATCCCTCGTAAAGAGCTTAGGTGTCCACTGGACCCTTTGCTGACCATGGAGACTCAGGTCGCCATGGTCAGCAAAACGGCGTTTTACCATCTCCGCCAGGCTAGGCGACTGGCGCCCTACCTGTCCAGGGACGACCTGGCCACGGTGATCCAGGCGACGGTCATCTCGAGGCTGGACTACTGTAACGCCCTCTACGTGGGCCTTCCCTTGGCGACAATCCGGAAACTCAAGCTGGTGCAGAATGCCGCTGCTCGCTTGCTGGTGGGAGCACCAGTGAGGAGCATATTACACCTATTTTACGGCAACTGCACTGGCTTCCTATCGAGTACCGGATTGCCTTCAAGGTGTTGGTGTTAACCTTTAAGGCCTTACACGGTCTAGGGCCCGAGTACCTAAGGGACCGCCTTACCCCGTCACGTTCCCCGAGATCACTGCGCTCGGAAGAGCAGAACCTATTGGTTGTTTCATCACCCCGCTCCTGCCACCTGTCCAGCACAAGACAACGGGCCTTTTCATTTGTGGCTCCCACGACCTGGAACTCGCTTCCTAACCATGTCCGGACAATACATGAACTTGGTCTTTTTCAAGAGCCTGTAAGACTGACCTCTTTAGAACAGCCTTTGGCTGACTCGAATGAAGTGGCTCTAATGCTCGAATTTAAGACCGATGATCTGTAATTAGCTGGCTATTGATTATGATTGTGTTTTTATTGTTTTTATGGAAATTTGCGGTGCATTGTATTGTGCATTTTATCCTTATTGCTGTGATCCGCCCCGAGCCTGCAGGGAGGAGCGGAATATAAAATTGACTAATAAATAAATAAATAAATAAATAATAAATAATCACTATGAAAGTGTAATGCTGGTGCTGTTTAAGGTACTGCTACAATTCTTACCATTTGCACAATTTGTTGATTGGGTTGCAGTACTAATTACTAGGGGTGGTTGGTCCATAAAAATTGATTCTAAACTCGTGTGTGTGTGTGTGGGGGGGGGACTTCCTTTTCTGGGTCATTATAGAAATTATTCCAAATTTTTTAAAAGTAAATCTCGTAATTGAAACGTAATTAATAATGAATTTTTGTTATTATTCATTACGCCAGCTGGGAAGGAAGAATGGAGGGCAAGCCCTGCACTCTTCCCTCTCTCCCCCCAGCTCAGAAGCATCACGGATTAAATTTAATCCACGATGCCTCTCAGCTCAGCTGGCAGGGCAGGAAGGGAGAAATGGAGAGCAAGCCCTCCCTTCTTCCCTCCCTCCCCCCTCCAGCTCAGAAGCACTGCGGATTAAATTTAACCCGGGATGCCTCTGAGGTGGTGGTGAAAGGAAGGGAGGTGTGGATGCAACACACACCCCTTCCTTCCCCCGCCACCTCAGAGGCATCCCGCATTATATTTAATGCGGGATGCCTCTGAGGTGGCAGTGAAAGGAAGGGAGGTGTGGATGCAAGGCATCCACACCTCCCTTCCTTCCCCCGCCAGCTCAGAAACATCCCACATTATATTTAACCTCTGAGGTGGCGGGAAAGGAAAGGAAAGGAGGTGTGTGTTGCATCCACACCTCCCTTCCTTTCACCACCACCTCAGTGGCATCCTGGGTTAAATTTAATCCGCGGTGCTTCTGAGCTGGAGGGGGGAGGGAGGGAAGAGGGGAGGGCTTGCTCTCCATTCCTCCCTTCCTGCCCTGCCAGCTGAGAGGCATCGTGGGTTATATTTAACCCGGGATGTTAAATAGAGCCATCCCGCCACCTCAGAAGCAAGGGCGGAAATAACGACCTAAAAACGTGCCCTTTACGGAAATGATGAACACGGGCATCAATTTTGAAATGTCACTTCCGGCTTTTAAAGTACCCGGGGCACAGTGAAAGATGTTATTCCACCCTGCTGCTTTCGGACTCTAACACTGCAATGACTTACAGTGTTGCTAAGTTCTGTGCTGCTGCCCTTAATATCAGACGGGTGATGATTGACATCATAAGGCAACAATATCATGTCTTTTAAAATATATTTTTATACTGATTTCTAGTCTGATTTTAAATAATTGTTTACTAGGGAGTTGTCCTTCTCCTCTTAGGGCGCTTGTGCCCCCTTTGTGCTGGTCTGTCACTGTATTAAAGTTTTGATGGAAATAACGACCTAAAACGTGCCCTTTACGGAAATGACGATCATGGGCATCAATTTTGAAATGTCACTTCCGGTTTGGACGCCAAGGGTCAAAATAGGGTCAAAATAATTTTAAATACGAAAAATTAACGGATATCAAAGTATTACGGCTGGAGATATCCACCCCTACTGATTACCACTATAATGGATACATTTCTTATGAAGAAAAGGAAATCTGCGAACAATGTATTTGTCATGAATGACTGTAGAGGAAACTATACAAGAATCAAGTGTAATACCTACGAAATATAAAGGGGAAAAAATCAAACTTTGTTTATACAATAAAGATTGTGTTAAACTTATATTTTATATATCATATGTATAATATATATATTTATAATACATGTACTGTTTGTATAAAACTCTTATAAAAGTTTGATTTAATCTCCAGCTCACTAATAAAACTGAATTATTGTGTGATGAAAGGATGCATGTCTAAAAAGTGTGTCACCAACATGGAAAGTTTGGAAAGCTCTGCCATAAAGCCTTCACTTCAAGGTACGTCATTCATGGAATAGGTGGCTCCAATCCACCCATCATCTCCTTCACTCACTACTGCTATTATTTTACTTAAATAAGGAGTAAAATAATCTTGTCGCTTTTAGGATACTCTTCTCTAAGGATTTTATTACACAACGCAGTCAAATAGACATTGCAGTTAGCTACTGCATGACACCATGTGCATCCCAGTATCAGTCTGTCTCCTCCTGATGATTATCCCGTCCTAGCTATTGACAAGCAAAACCATGAATACTGCAACATTTCCATTACCTACTTTAGTGTGAGGGGTCCCTTCCACTTCTGTGTCAGCATGGCAACAGTAAAATGAGACCATGAATGGAAGAATCAGCACAATTGTGGAAATGAAAATAAGCACAATGTTGAGGGTGCTCAACCTTATATAATTCCACTATCAATAACAGTGTAACTGTACTGGATCAGTGGGTTCATGTGCTAATTCCATGTCTGCTTTGCCACAGTTGGATTTCAAACATAAACACACCAAATAAGGACATGATCTTGCCAACCTTCAGAACCAAACACTATGATGTGTTGCCATGTATCAAGCTGTCTATTGACTGACAGAACTGGCTGTACTGACTCATTTAACTATTAAGCACACTTCATTTAGTTCCTTATGACATACAGGCTGAATTCACTTATCTGAGAGTAAGTTCCATGATACTGCATCTAGTGAGGTTTAAATCTAAATGGATGCATAGAGGTTTTTGTTAAGTCCTATATGGTTTGGCCAGAACACAATGTATTTCAGCAAACAAACTCTTCCACGTTAATCTTCTTGTTCTTTAATGTTCTTTAATTTGGAATGGGTGGGGAAAAACACCACAAGATGAGATTGTTTCAACTCTAAATATTTGGGGAAACAGAAACCATGGTGGTGGTGGGCTTGAGGAAGTTACATTACATTAGAGGCTACAAATCGTAACTTTACAATAATGAAGCAATGTCTCTGACCTTTGGCTTCTTCTAGTGAATTGTGATGATGCATTTTGGACTCTTTCACACAGTATCCCATCGTTCAGGGATAGCCTGGCAGCCACAAAAGCAATTTTAAGACTTTAGGCTGCACCCTGCCTGCCCCACAATGCTTTCCATGCTGTTTTGCCTGATGAAGAAGCCTATGTACTAATATACAAGTTTGAATTATTTTGTATCTAGTTGGACAAGTATCATCACAAGGTGGATTCTGAGTGTCATTTGTTTATTTGAGGGTTAATCTATCTATTATACTAGAGATCCTATATTTTGGGAAATGGACTTTGTCTCATGATACAACAGTTGATACCCTGCAGTGTACTCAAATAATTTGATTTGGCTTCAGGTGATAGGTTTTGGCCCAAAGCAGATGAGGGTTGGGAAAGTTAAAAGACAAGAATTTATTAGAAAGTTTCTGTACTGAAGGAGAGCATGCAATGGAGTCAAGCAGTTCAATAGACTGCAATTCAGCCAAACAAATTATTTTCTTTTATACTCCTGATTTTCAGAGACTGTAACTCTCTTAAGACCATTACTTTTTAAGGATAAATTCCCTCTTGACTCTGTCCCCCTTCTCTTCAGCCAGTGAAGAATACATTCCTTCTTGGTTTATCACCACATGGATCACCACCTAAAATGACAGTTAGCAAATTCCCCAAATTCTTTCTGTTAAGCCCTTCAACACCATTACTATCCTTCCCTTGCACGATTCTAGATCTACCCAGCCACCCATTCTACTTCTGTATCATCTCTCAGCCCACAAGACTTCCAAGATGATGAACAAATTTTAAAAAAACAACTTAAATAATAGAGAGATAGAAATATTTTTTAAAACACACTAAAGCAGGGGTGGGCAATTACCGACCCTCAGGTGTTTTGGACTTCAACTCCCAGAAATCCTAGCCAGTTTACTAGATCTTAGGATTTCTGGGAGTTGAAGTCCAAACACCTGAGGGCCGGTAATTGCCCACCCCTGCACTAAAGTATTCTTTTCAAACTCATAAAAGCAGTTAAAAATAATTCTGGAACCTAGTTTTAAAAGACCTAAACCCCACCAGATTCACCGTATTTTAACATCTTGTAGCCTATGAGTTTCAAAAGTTAGCATGATATATTTTGCACTTTTGGGGCTGGCCCAGTAAAAGAATATTCACAAGACATATTTTTAGTTTTGTTGTGTTGCTTTGTTCTATGACCAAGACAGCTACTCCTGAAATTCAGTAGGACCAGGATGAGTTTGATCTTGCCAAATTCTCCTTCTAGAACAGTGTTTTTCAACCTTTTTTGAGCCGTGGCACATTTTTTACATTTACAAAATCTTGGGGCACACCACCAACCAAAATGACACAAAATGACACTCTAACACAGTAATACATATAGTTAATATGTTTTTAAATGTATTTATACACTCAGCCACTCTCAAAAATCCAGTGAAATAGTAAAAAAAAAACATTTCCAAGGTTTCTTGGAAACCTGTGAATGGGTAGTCTATACGTTTCATAGATCTGTGTGGCCTCTTTCACTGCCTCCCTCTTCCCTCCGCAAAAGCAGAGCACTGGGGCGGAAGTGATTGAGTTGGCATTTTTGCGTTGGCTTGGATTTCTTGCGAGAACAGCCAAAGCCGGAAGCTCCACGCCGGTGAATTGGGCAGTGAGCGAAGCTGGGAGCATTGGGAGGATGAAGCAGCCCTGAGCGGGAGCTGGAGTCATGGTGAGTCGAGGCTCCTGAAGGCTTCCTCAAGGCGGGCCTGGCCCTGGCATTTGGCGGAGCCCTTCCTTTGCCTTGGGGAGCATCTTTGGGGAGAGAAAGAGGGAGAAAGAGCTGCTAGGAAGGGGGAGAAAGGGTATTGGAGGTTCCAATTTCCCACGGCAAACCTGATGATCGCTCCCGGCACAATAGTGTGCCATGGCACACCGGCTGGGAAACACTGCTCTAGAAGACTTGACTATTTCTGAATTTTAGTTATACTTCTTTTTCTTTGCTTTGTTTTCTGCCTTTCTTTCTTTTGACTTTTATTTGCAGTTTGAACATACATTTTTATTCTAAAACTTCTAGGAGGACTGCTGCAGACACAAGTTCAAAGTGTGAGACAATGGAAAGTGAAGCCCATTGAAATCAGTCTGTTTATGCACACTTAATTTTTTTATTGTGATATGTCAAAAATAAACACATTTGTTCTCTGTGTATTTCAGCATTTAGCTACTATTCTGAAGAGTATTAGGTTCAATATCTACAAAGGACAAATTAGAGGAGCAGATTACTTCCAGGGCTAGCTATAAAGCTCTCAGTTTCCATGTTTATATAAGAACTGCAGAAACTCATATTAAGAATCCTAAATCCCAAATGAAGAACGCAGCCCACATCAAAGCAAAAACCCTATCACTCAGTTTAAATATATAATCTTAAACTTTATCAGTACAATATGGGAACATAAAATTATTTTCCTGGGAAAGAGCAATTTCTCTTGATTTCCTTGCAGATGTAAGGAGTTAGTAAATGTTGTAGCTGTCTTTGGTTCGCTGTGGTTTATCAGGTGAACCGTCCCTATGGGTTAAGATAATCTGCCTGAATTTTTCTGCTCATTTTAACTGCTATTCGACATTTTTGATCTGACAACTTAATGCCATCCCACTAGAAAATATATGTTCTTTCGAATAACAAATGTTTTTCATATTAACAATGTGGAAACTTCAAGGGGGTAAGGTTATCTTGAGATAATCGCACCCTTAGGGGATTACAAGCACATAGATCATGATAATCCAATCTCAAATGCTAACTTCCTAATTGCAAGCATGCCAGCACCAACTGTAAATACACATTTCCCCTTAATGACTTTTTAAAAACCTGAATATAATGAAAACATGTTGTGATCTTGATGTCTTCCATCATTAGCCACAAAAGCTTCACTCATAAAACTGAACATGCCTAAAACTATATTTAGACTCTGACACAGAGGAGAAAATAACATTTTAATTAGAATGCGCAGATTTCAAGACAATTTTGCATTATGAAATGCTTACTTCTAGTTCTGCACACCTCTTCTTTCTTCCCAATTGGAGCAATCAGACGACGTTCGGGCTATCACAGAGTTAGCCTTCTTCCGGAGGGCCTGCAAGATGACCCTTTTAAAGCAGGCCTTCAATCTAAATTCCCCCAGACAACTCTGACCATGTCCTTGTGTTTTATATAACAAAGTGTTTTATCTGTATTTTAATCTGTTGTTTTATGTAAACCACCCCGAGCCTGCAGGGAGGAGCGGTATATAAAAATGAAAATAAATAAATAAATAAATATCATAACTGGCCCTATTAATGGTCAGGAAGAGTGGGGAAATGGTCTCAACTGCATTGTCCCAGTCATTCTGCCTAAGCCTCTGGTGGCATGGCACAGCCTGTGTGCCACATAACTACTTCCTCATCCTCTAACCCAGGTGTCCGGAAACTTGGGCTCTCCAGGTGTTTTGGACTTCGATTCCTAAACTGTGGGATTTGAAGTCCAAAACACCTGGAGGGTCCAAATTTCCCCATGTCTGCTCTATCCAATGGCCCTACAGTGCACCATACAGTTACCAGTCTTGGGATAAGATTTGGTCAGGGAGAAATCCAACATATATCTCAGGTGGCAAAATATTTCAAACAAGTTCTCATTACTTACGTTGCCCCATACCCCTTTGGTGTAATTTTTGCTGCCCAAACCAAACTTGTGTATCTGCTTGTTTACATTTTATTCCTTGTTTTTCCTATGTCTAATTCTAGATCATCTGGACAAAAACTGACAACATTCACTGTGCTATACAATTACTGTTGTTGTTGTTGTTGTTGTTGTTGTTGTTGTGTGTTCCATTCAAACCTGACCTGAATTATAGGATTTTATTAGCATGATTTATTCTATAGGGGGGCTACCTTTATTTCCTCTCAGGGCAGTGAAAATGTGATGCAAAGAAGCTCTGGCAAATTTATTCTGAATCCACGGACATTGTTTACATTGCTGGAGAGTGCCACTACCCTATTGGAGTGGCACACACCCTGTCACCATGGCACTTCCAGTCCTAGTTGGCCATGGAATGGAATACAAACTTCTCGCCGTTGCAGACATCAATGCCATTATCGGAATGGGGTGTCAACATGACTAGCAAAAAGAAGGGGGGGGTATCATCTTGTTCTTCCTGATCATTTGGGCACTCCATTCTGACATCAGCATATACCCCTGTACAACCACACAGGGCTATAAGGAGAATAAGGAGAAAACATCAGCTGGTTGTTGTGGGTTCCACTATTGATATCAGAATGGGGCAGGAAGAAGGAATAGGGAATTTTTGCTGGTCGCCCCACTCTAATATCAGCAGTGGTGCCACCAATAACCAACAGCTTGGAAGGAGTTATGTGGCTGGGTATAAGTAATAGAAACAGTGACATGGCCGTGATCCATCCCCTTTCCCTATGTTGATGAACTCAGAGAAAGGATAATAGTACCAGTATTTGGTTTGGTTGAATCAAACCAAAACTTGCTGTCCAGACAGCCCACAGCTTTTCCAGCAAACCCGAGAGAAATCCCTGACTTGATTCAAAGCACTTCAAAATCAGTTAAAAGAAAACATGTGTATACTCACCAGATGAAGTTGTGCACCATGAACACTGACGGCCTTCTGTCTGCCTTCATTTTATTTTTATTTTTTATTTATGTATTTATTTATTTTAGACTCAGAGGGTTTCTTTTGCTAGTGTAAACAAACCTTTAGGTGGGTAAGGCACAAAGTAACAATAATTACATGGATGACACAGTAATAATTCTTATAAAATATTTAAATAAAATATTTTAAAATTTTAAAATTAAATATAAATATTAAATAACTCCTATGTTTTCCCATTCTGCTGCATTCTCCTCACCCTTCACATGCCAACACTGAGAGAAGACACATCTACACTGACCATAATCCACCCAGTGGCAACTATAAGCTGCATAGTTACTGATCTCAAATTACTTGGGGGGAAGCCACTTAACATGACTTTCCCCCAGGTTATACTAACTCTAGAGAAAACGGTAATGCTGAGACAAAATTGTTCCCCAAGTTAGGGCCAGTTCTTAAGTGGAACTGGCAGCAACTGTCTTGACCGCCATCACATGCTTCTTGAGATTGGGTAGCCATGGGAAAGTGGAATGGCTACCCCCTCCCCCATGTCACCGGCCACAGCACCCCAATTACCTATTTTGGGGTGGATAGACAGGCCTTTGCCAAGCCCCCCCCCCCCCGGATTAAGGAGTCCAGGTTGGGTGAGAGGGAACACTTCCCCCATTCCCTGTGCTCTGGCTGATATCAGGTGGAGTGTCCTGAAGGCAGAGGTAAGTGGGATGTTGTGGCTATTGACAACTGCAACATAGGAGGAGGAAGGGTGCCTTTTGAGGTCTCTGCCTAATAGCCCAAACCATTTTTTGCACAGCTGGGTAGCTGGGAATCCCTGCCCCCACTGAGGTGGCTCACAGAGTCCCTATAGGGCCACCAGGTAGGATTAATACAGCATCTGGGATGCTGAATTGAGCCCACTTGCATTGTCAGTGTAAAACTGTCTAAGGACTTTTTCCATTCAGATCCAGTCTCCCCTTTGTGTTTCCCTTTCACAATCTGGATAAACTCCAAAGTTTCGTAAATCCAAGTACCGTATTTTTCGCACCATAAGGCGCACCGGATGATAAGACGCACCTAGATTTTAGAAGAAGAAAATTGGAAAAAAATATTTTGGGCCAAAAAGTGCTTCAAGCGCCGGGGCCCACTTTTTGGCCCAAAATATTTTTTTCCAATTTTCTTCTGGAAGGGTGGACCCTCCTCGGCGCCCTCCGCCATCCCTAAGCCTTTCCCTTGGCCTCCTCCTCCTTGGTCCCGCCTCCTCCTCGGTCCTGCCTCCTCCTCCGCCTCCTCTGCCTCCGTCACCGCCCGCCGCCTGCCGCCCGCCCCCCCCCGCCTCCGCCGCTTACCGCCGCCTCCGCCGCTTTCCGCCGCTTACCGCCGCTTTCCGCCGCTTTCCGCCGCTTTCCACCACTTTCCGCCGCTTTCCGCCACTTTCCGCTGCCTCCGCCGCTTTCCGCCGCTTTCCGCCGCTTTCCGCCGCTTTCCGCCGCTTTCCGCCGCTTTCCGCCGCTTTCCGCCGCTTTCCGCCGCTTTCCGCCGCTTTCCGCCGCCTCCGCCACTTACCGCCGCCTCCCTCGCCGCCGCGCATGCGCAGTAGGTCCCAAGCGCGCCTGACGTCTGACGCTGGCGCGCTGACGCAGGCACGCCTGGCGCACCTGCGTCCGACGTCAGACGCGCCAGACGCGCTTGGGACCTACTGCGCATGCGCGGCGGCGGCGAGGGAGGCGGCGGTGGCGGAAGCAGCGAAAGCAGCGAAAGCGGCGAAAGTGGCGGAAAGCGCGGAAAGCGGCAGAGGCGGCGAAAGCGCGGAAAGCGGCAGTAAGCGGCGGTAAGCGGCGGTAAGCGGCGGAGGCGGGGGCGGTGGCGGCGTGACGGAGGCAGAGGAGGCGGAGGAGGAGGCGGGACCGAGGAGGAGGCGGCCAAGGGAAAGGCTTTCTATCGCCTCCCCCCCTCTTCGCTCTATAAGACGCAGCTGATTTTTCCTCCTACTTTGGGAGGAAAAAAACTGCGTCTTATGGTGCGAAAAATACGGTAATCAAACAATAGCAATTTCCACTTTCTAAGTTGCCCTGCATCTCTTGATATGGGACTGTCATTTTTAAAAGGAAAAATACTTTAAAACATGCATCGAATGTGCTGATACATCCAACTACTCAATACTTAAAGCATTGTAGTTTTTCTCACACACAACACTTACTTCTGCTCCATTTGCCTGCTGAGTCATTAAGTAAGTCATCAGAATAGCAGACTACTCAGGAAACCACACTTATGCATTCATTTAGTCCTAATTGTGATTAATTATTTAGTCATGTTGTGGTCTACAGGTAGGTATTTGCCAAATCACATTGCTCAATCTGGCTACTATATACAGTAATTCTTCATGAAGAGTGTTATTTTTCTTCACCCCATGAAAGTAATCATTTTGCTATGTTGGCTACACCCACTAGAAACTCCATCAATTGTGCCGGAAGTGTCTTTGGTGCCACATGTCTAGATGACTAATATTAAAGAATTCACACCTGATCTTGGTGTGAATACTGATGCATTTTCATAGAAATCACACCTTTTAAGGAGTGTTAGGGTAATGATAAGAACATAAAAACCAGATAAGGTACTAGTTTACAGAGCAGATCGGAAAACTTGCCTACTTATCCTATCAATAGAAACGTTTATCAGTAGGTACAACAGAAATTTCCTGTGCATCATCAAGCATTTTCTCATTATGATGGGCAGTGACATCTCCCTTTTTTAAACAAGTGAAAATCACAGCCTAAAAATTAGGTCTGATCACAGTGGTTGGGGTTCTTTGGAGTTTGACATTCAAGTATAAAGATGATGGCAAAATGGGTTATAGATTGTTGTAATAGAGAAGCAATTTTAACTAACACCACGTAATGAAAAGCATGTAAACTAGAAACAATTTTAATAATAGAATTGCAAATTGTTATGTAAATCACACTCTTCAGGATTCTGCTTGCATCATTTTAAAAATCTGGAACTGAAAACTGACATTTTTGCACTGTGTGCAAATAAATACTATTATTATACAGACTGTGTTTATTCCCAAGACTGCATTAACCTCTCCTATGTGTGTGCAAAGTGAGAGAGAAAGTGTATGTGTGTGAGTAAGTTACACATGCACCCTCCAAGTGGGCTACACTGCCTCATTTTTGACAGAAACCATGATCCAGAAGTCCACCTATTTTCCCCCCTAAAGTTGAGGTAATAGTTGAGGGAGTTGTGGAATACAGTGTAAGGGGATTTGATATATTCCACAGCCTTTTTCTGCCTTTTAAGCCATCTGGGGATCATTTTTTCATTCAACAATTTGCTAAAAATGTGCTGGCTTTGAAGGATCCACAAGAATTGGGGCTACCTATGACCCATGAGCCAGAATTTCATGTTCTGTTCACTGAGATTTCTCAGCTCTACTCTTGTGAGCTTTGCCAATATAGGCTGCCACCAAGAAGTCATCAGAAAAAGAATTGCCTGCCCATCCCTGAAATAACGAGACAACACACAAATAAATTTGGGTTCAAATTTTGGGCTACTTTTATTTAAATGTTACCTATTTAATTTATGTCTTAACCTAAACTAATAAATGTCGAGAACCTGGTGAACAAAGCCGAGGAGGTATCCCAGCTGGCTATACCCCTCGGCTAACTGGGGCGAAAAACCTAGTTACCCTGGTAACCAAAACCGGGGAACTGCTAAGGGAAATGGACAGAAGTCTTTTCGACCATGTCGATATCAGACTCTGCCATTCCTGGGCCATCAAATCTTACCTCACTGATTATCTAACTTTCCGGTGAGTGTTTTTGCAAATGACCCACCCCCCTTAAAAAGGTGGGGGGCCTTGTGTGAACACCAACTTTGTATTTTCCTATCTATTTTCTGCTAAATCCTATTTATATAAACCCACCATACTATCTAATCCCTAAACACACAGTATAGAGTTAGGCAAAAAACCTTCCCAGAACTTGAGAAGGGAAAAATTCCCAACCGACTCCAAATGGCAATCATACTATATTGTTAATGGGTGGGTGTGGTGGGCTGAAGCTTCAGGTCTGAATGAGGACCTAAGGGGCTAGCCAGCCCTGCGCTGGCCATGCCCCCTTCTCTGGATGGTTCCATTTGGAACCATCCATTCTCTCCTTCGGGGGAGGCAAACTGCTCTCTTCCCCGAACCTTGTTGGAATAAGAAAGTCTTATTGTTCAGTAGCTATAATATTTCTCCTGCGGGCTCCTCACACTTCACATTTATGGCACTATGATTCCACTTTAACTGCTGTGGTACCATTCTGTGGCAATTTGGGGTTTTCAATTTAGTCAGAGGTATTTAGAATTATCAGCCAGAGAACTATGGGGAGGTATGGGGGTATTTTCAAACTGTGGACCATTTATTCTGTGGCTGGCTACAGAGGGCCAACTTTTATATAACTGGATTCTCTGTAAATGTACATCAGAACCATTGAAATTGAACTTGCACCTCTAAAAGTCATATTCAACACTTGCCCACTGCACAATCACACTATTTTTTTTTAAAAAATGGGGCACATTTCCTATGTGTAAGTGCACATCATGTTTGCTGAAACACATTGAGGTCAGAGGGTAGAAACAGGGGAATTGAGTTGGTCCAGTCCACATAGATTCAGGAGTGTGGTGAACACATGAAGGTTAGAGCATGAACAGGACATCATAGCCCATGTTTATTTATTATTGGAAGAAGAGGCAATGGCAGTGTTTGTGCCAGGTATATGATTTTCTCATTCACTAGGGCAGTGTTTTTCAACCTCTTTTGAGCCGTGGCACATTTTTTACATTTACAAAATCCTGGGGCACACCACCAATCAAAATGACACAAAATGACACTCTAGCACAGTAATACATATAGTTAATATGTTTTTAAATGTATTTATACACTCAGTGTGAAACCTGGGCCTGTTTTGATGAACACAACATAGATATCCTGGCAGGAATGGCAGAAAGACACACACGAAGGTCTTGCTCAACAACTGGGAGTTATAGTTCACCCGCAATCAAAGAGCATTCTGAACTCCACCAAAGATGGAATGGAATCAAACTTCCAACACTGAACTACCATAACCAAGAGAAAATACTATAAGAGTTTGGTGGGCATTGACCTTGGGTTTTGGAGTTGTAGTTCACCTATATCTAGAGAGCATTGTGGAGGGGAGGGAGGAAGACGTGGGATGAGTCTGCGCAGTAGCGCCCGCATGGTTCACGTCTTCCTCCCTCCCCCCTCCTGCAGAAGTGGCAGTGTGAGCAAAGTGAGGCAAAGCAAGCAGAGCGAGGCTGGGAAGAAGGGAACCCGAGTGGAGAAGAAAAAGTGTTTGGCAGGAGGGGGAAGATAGGGTATTGGAGGTTTCAATTTCCCACGGCACACCTGATGATCGCTCACGGCACACTGGTTGGGAAACACTGCACTAGGGATCTCAAGGAAGTTGTAAAACATGCGAAACATTCAAAACCAAATGGGTTGGAAATACTGTAATACTTAATGAAGACAACTTTGTTAAATATTCATGTAAAAATAGAAAGCAATGATCAAAACCTATTTTTAAAAAATTAAATTAAAAACCTGGTCGCACCTTTTTTCAAAGGCTTTGTTAGGAGAACACAACTCTTTCTGGTGTGATAAACATAGGAAAGATTTTTGCTTTAATTTATCATCGCCTTTGTTTTCATTTTGTTGTTGTTGTAATATTTTGCTGGTTTCTTAGCTTGTTTCAGTTCCTTCAGAAATATATATTTGCAACTACCAGCAATGCATTTACAATCATGCAATTAGTAAATATTCCTTTCCATTCTTAATGGAACTGGGGTTAATGTTTCAGCAAGAGAAATTCTCAGTTTGGAGACCAGAAAAATGTATATCAGATTTTGAATTAGACTACTGTTACAAACTACATTCCCTGAGCTATCAGAAGTTAGGGACAAGGCCTTTTACAAGGTCAGTTCTCTTGTACAGATAAGAGTGTCAGTGACTGAACAGCATTTTTGTGATTCTTATTTATTTGCAGATACACTGTTCAGCCAGGAACTCACAATGAACTGCTTGTTTTGACATCAGCTTCATCTGGGAAACCCTTGATACAAGAATTCCTTCTTGCCAGCTTGCCAAATCCAGCAAAGTCCAAATCACTTACACATGTAACTATGCATAGACAAATGGTGATCGCACATTAAAAGTCTTTCACCATACCTTTTATGACTCAAATCTGGAAAATATTGTCAAAATTTAATCACATTTATTGTTGTTCATCAAAATCAGTACTAGAGGTCCTAGTCTTATCTGTTCAGAAACTGTATTTGACTGTAGAAAGTATTCTCTTCTATCAAGGTTTCATGTAGGCATGTTCTTTCAAATAATGTGGAAGAAAAATAGCACTTCTTAATTATGCCAGTTGGAATAGAGTGAAGGTCTTTAATTAATATTCTCTGATCTCCAGTAGATAAAGCAACTACACCCTACTGTGCTATCACTTGATGGGTTTTTTTCACACTGCACCTAACCAAAGCAATGCAATTCAATGGCTCCTGTGGGCACCAGTTTGCCCTGTCCCACAATCTATTTCACACCATATCAGTCTTGCATTAATATATTTTTAAAAATTGAAGTTAAAATAGCAGTGATTACTTGAAGAAATCAGCCACTAAGGAACAAAATAAGTATTGCTCTGGCTTCCCTGAAACCCAGACAATACTTCTTTATGGATGGAAATTAAATCAGTCCGGGCAGGCATGTAGCTTGGGGGCTTGAGGGGCTTCACCCCCCCGGCTGAAATTCTCATGGTGGTCCACGAGAAGGCCTTACTGGTACATTATTTAAACTGTTATGTTTATTCGTGTAATGATCTGATCACCATGCTCAATATATCCCATATGCATGGGGGTATTGGGATAACAATACAAAATATTTGCTAGGGTAGATTCTCTCTCACTCAGACTCAGCCCCCCCCTGCTAATCAAATCCTGGTTATGGGCCTGATTCAGGGGCTCAGGCACAGGTTGACCTGTGTGACTAATTGCCTATATTTTGGGCCAGAAGAAGCCCAGGAGGAAAAGCCCTTTTTGGTGGGTTGGCCAGTTAATGGTCTGTTTTGGAGGAACGGCCATTGTAAGGTTAGGGGTCCCAGGTTAGGCTGAGTTAGCCTAGGCAAAGGGGACATGGAACCTTAGGGAGCCAGTAGGCAGTTGGGCCAGGCACCAGGGGAAGATTGTCAGTTAGAATTTTAAAAACTGACAGTTGGTGAGCGGTTTAGGCAGTGGGGAGGCCCGGAACTCTGGAGAGGGAGTTGATGGTGAGTCTCTGTCAGAGAAGGTCAGAATTAGTTAGGCTCCTGAGAGAGTTAGCAGCTGTGTGCTGGGTTTTGTAGGACTCTAGCTGAGAATATGCAGAGTCAGGTAGTTGTAGGCAGCAGATAATACTTCAGCGGTATTATCTGGGGGCTACGTTGAATTGTAACCTGTTTCAAGTTTGTGCCAGTTTAAGTAACCACACGCTCCAACTTTTCATAGGAACCATTACGCTAAGTGCCTGTGAACCTCTCACAAGTTATTTAAATAAACTTTGTTTTGTTGTTCATCAAGTCCCGCCTCCCTGTGTTTAAATCCTCCCTGAGTTTAATGGTGGCAGCGTTAAAGAAGTGAAACCTCTCCAGCCTCAAAATATAAAAGTACCCTGTATTTCTGCCCAGCCTAGAGGGATTAGGCGAGCCCTCACCACAGTACTTGGTGGCAGCCAGGTATTAAAAAGCCATCACACACCACAATCTGCCTTCTAGGAGAAAGGAATATTCAGAATATTTTATAAACTGTTATGACCTGGTCACACAGGTGCCAGCATCACTTGGCATTGTCAAGGGGTGCGGGGAAGTCAGTGCCACATGCTCGGCATCACCCATATCCAAGTGAGGGTGATCAGATGGGGGAAGTATGAATGTATGGCTTTCCCCCATGGATTCTATGTCAACACAGGAACAGCCCCCTCTCCCCGGAATTTCCCTCCTTCACCCAGAGAGCCATGCTGGCAGTGTGATGAGAGGCCGCCAGATCAGTAGGTGACGGGCTAAAATTGGCTCATGCCATCAATTTTAGCCTTTTGTGATGAGGTCATTAGACAGCACTATGACTTAGGAACTTGACAGATCTGAGTTGTTGAAGGAACATTGAAAAGAATGTACTTTACAGGTATATATTCTGTTAGTCAAAGCCATTTAATAATGTAAATATTCCATTCACCTCCCTGCCCTCCCCTTGGCCACAGTTCACATATTATATTATATCTGGATGGTTGTCATAAGAAATGAATAACTAATAAACAGAATAAGATGACCTTATGAATGAGAGACCATCAAGTCACCCCATTATTAACAATTCTACTTGCGAACTCAAAGCTTCCTTGATTATGTATATCCAGCAATAATTAGATCTTCCATTTTTCCTACTGCTTTCTACCTTACCAAAGCATATATATTTAATTTATTTTGATCTTCCTCTGTTCAAACTATGACAGTCTTACCTAAAATATCTTGAGTCTTATGGAGAGCTCTGTATTTGGAGGAAAAGAGTGCCACATTTCAACTCAGTAAAAAAAGTACATGGCAGAAAACAGATTAAAATCTTTGAGGTGCCAGAAGATATTTGGCCATTGGACATCCATATATATATGTGTATATGTATATCTATATTTCATGATAACATAATAACAATGTCGCAGTAGGATTACCATCCTTTGACAAATACTTATTGTGCCCTACTAACAGTATTCTTCTGCAGTGGTGAGTCCTGGCTTTTGTAATGAATTTTTATTAAAAATAATTTTTAAAATGACGATATCTGTTGCCATGATTAAAAGGGGGGATATTTTCAAATCAAAAGGTATACAATCCAACTAATATATGAACATAACTGAGTCCCCATGGGGAGATAAAATGTAAAAAGTTATTATTATTATTATTATTGCTTGTAGTGGCATAGTTCTGCTTTCACTCAAAAGGGAAAAGAAGCTAGACAAAAGGCAGGGGAAGCTAAACAATGCTAGCCAAAGTGGTGCTGGTTGTACTGGACATTTTACCAAGGTTAAAAGAAGTCCAAGGTTAAAAGAAGATCACACATTCAATGCATTTTGACTTGGGAAAAAGAGGTGCCTTAGTCACTGGAACCTGCTTTCCATGCAAGGGTTCAGCAGTGCTTGATGTGAATTTAAAATAGACTGTTTCTGAGACAGTACTAGCTGTCTTTCTTCATTAGTGACTAACTAAAACTCCCTCGTATAGATCTGGGGCTTACAGAGCAGAGGTTCCGGGTCAGAAAATATGCCCTTGTGGTTGCTCTGTCTTCATTTGTCTTTGCACTGTTTAAACATGAAGTGAAAGATAAGCCATTTAAAGTGCAAATGGTGGAAGAAAGGGTGGGGTTTTTAAGAATTGAACATTACGTAAAATTGTTTACTGTTGCCATAGTATCCATCTATTGACTCCAAAACAGATTACATACTGTAAAAAGTACATTAATTATAAGTGTTTGTATAGAACTCATCTGTTTTTATGATAATATCTATTCTGCCATCATTTTCTTTCTGTTTGGTGCTATTGGGAATCTCTTGTGTTAGTGTGGGGTACTAGGAATACTAGTCTTCATGGCTCATCTCCCTCTCTAAAATAAATGTGTGTTGGCATGACAAGATGGTTTTCTTAAGAACCCTCACATAAAATATATTGCATACAATGTGTTGTCTCTAAATTCACACAGTCTTGAGTTTATTTTGCATGCGTGTTCACACATGTTTGTATATTAGTGGGGGAAAAACATAAAAAATCTCTCTCTCTCGGCATTACTTTGCGAACGAAGATTCAGGAAGGACTCATCCCACGCTTTTTACAAGCACGTTGATGACTAAAAAGGCCAATCTGAGATAGGCAAATTTGGTTGCAGAAAGCACAGCAGAAAGTCTCCTTGGGTGATGTTGTTTCCAAGTTGCGGTTCTTTCTGCATTGTCGTTTCTCTTCGAAACCCATTCGGCGTGTCTTCTCGAAAGAGGCCGCAGCATTGTGGATAGTGCATCTCCATGTCTCCCGATGTGAGGCCAGAGTGGACCATTGTTGGTGATCAATCTTGCCGAGCCTGAGATTTTGTTTCAGGGAGTCCTTATATCTCTTTTTGGATGCACCTCTCTTGCGCTGACCTGTGGCGAGTTCACCATAGAGTAGTATCTTTGGGAGGCGGTAGTCCTCCATCCTAGAGACGTGTCCTGCCCAGCGCAGCTGTGTTCTCAATAGCATGGCCTCAATGCTGGTGATCCCTGCTTGCTCAAGGACAGCAACGTTCGTCACATAGTCGGTCCAGTGTATATTTAGGATTGTGTGAAGACAGCGCTGATGAAACGTATTATATTAGGAAAATGACTTGCAGAGATTTGGGGAGTTTGTTTCCAAAAGGTACCAAATCCATCTGGACAAATTTTACCGGAATTTAAATATGGGCTGCACATTCTTTTGCTGTAAAATGCAATTTTCCAAACCCCACACGAAAGTGATTCAATATTGATTGTTTTGATCTGTAAATAATATTCTTCTCCTACCCAACAATGTGCTGCCACCTAGAACCCATTTTTTAAAAAAATGGTATCAAATGCAAAAGAAAACGTATCAAAAGAAAATGACATAAAATGAATATACACTTTCAAGCAAACTTTTTAGAAAATTAAAAGTTCATCATGAATTGTACCAAAGTTTTGCAATATATGAATAAATCAAACTTAAGAGTGTCAAAATTAGAAATTGAGAGAATTCAAACCTAGTAGCATCATCCACCCTTAATTTGAGTTATTGAGCACTCATTCTTAAAAATAATATTTTGGAGTGAAAAAACCAATAATTTGTGTTCTGCTGTAGATTATACAGTGAAAAAGTAGTTACTTCAACAACGTCGAAGAGTGAGGAGGGAGAAACAGGGTCTTTCCAGACAGAGCTTTATCTCAGGAGCATTCGTGTTTAAAAAATGCAAACGTTCCTGGGGTCTTGTCCATACACCCCACAAAATGTATGCTTTCTGGGGTGGGCGCCCAGATGTCTTTTCGAGACTGTCCCAGGAGGACACCAGGACACTCTACCCCAGGGCGGCCCACAAAGTCGATTGCGATCAACCAGTCGATTGCGGGTCCAAAGAGGTGCTTTTGCCCTGCGCACGGCGCACCTTCCACACATGCGCACCTTCCGTGCGGACCTTCCGTGCGGAATTGCGGGAACGAAGGAGCGCCTTCCGCGGGGCATTGCGGGAATGACGGAGCGGAGTGGAGGATGCACGGTTGCTTCCGGATGAGAGAGAGGCAGGGTGGAGCGCAAGACGGGGCCTCCGGAGGCCCCGCTTTGCGCTCTGTCATTCCCGCAATGCCCCGCGGAAAGCACTCCCTTGTTCCCACAATGCCCTGTAGAAGGCGCTCCCTCATTCCTGCAATGCCCCGCGAAAAGAGCACTGCGTGGAAGATGCGCGCTGGCGGAAGGTAGATCTTTTTGATTTGGTTGTTTTAAAAGTAGCTCGCATGCTGAAAAAGTATGGGTACCCCTGCTCTACCCCTTCCCTCAAAGCCCTAATAAACCCCTTTTAAAAAGAAAAGTTTCCAGCTTCCTGTCACGATGCAGGGTCTCTTTGAACCTTGAAGGCAAGGTTCAAACAGGGCCCGAGAAACTTCTTGGCATGGCACGAGCCGCGAACTGGCTCCGTGGATCTTCGCTCGCTTCACTTCCTTGTAGAACAGAAGTGGCCGAGCAACTGAGGATCCTATACTTAATCCCCTTGGCGAGGCCCCTGACGCTCTAGGCTTCTCCGCCAATCTGTGCTACGGGACCTAGCGCTTCTCTGGCGCTCTAGGCTACAGTGCCAATCCCTCCTGCTGGACTCAATGCTCCGTCTCCTATCAAAGCTCCGTCCTTGCCTCCCAGCACCTGGCTCACTATCTTCGTGAGAGCCGAACTCCCTTCGGCTCCCATGGGCTCACCCTCCACTGGGGCCCTGCTCCTTTCCTGCGACCCACAACCACCTGGGTTCTCATACTGATCGGAATCATCACTCTCAGGGTCAGCCTGACTTTCCCAATTTTCATAGCCGTCAGGCCATTCATCATCCCAGGCCAAGCTCTCTTTGGGAGAGGAAGGCCCAGCTAACTCACCAGCCCCTTCCTCCATGTCCTCATCAGCTGCATCTGGCCCTAATGCAAGTGGGACCCCCGGTGCTGCCCCCTGCCCCCCAGGCACGAAAGGGAACTGGGTTGCTACACTTCCATTGGAGAGCTGCCGCAAGGAGAAGGCAGCTGGGGGGGGGGAGCCATTTTTCTCCTTCCCCCTCTTTCTCATGGCACATCATTTCTACATGGCAGGACAGCTATGTCAGCTCTCCAATGGAGGTTGAGTAAGTACTTTTCTTTTTAAAAGGGCTTTTTTTAGAGCTTTGGGGAGGGGGTTGGTATTCCTGGTTTGTGGTGAATTAATTCCAATTTGACCAGAACGTTGTCTGGACAGTCCCCTTTTTATTAAGGAAGTTTCCACAATAAAGGGGCTGTCTAGATCCGCCCACAGGCTCAGGTTGTGATATTAGTGTGGGAACAAGTTGTGTTAAAAGCACGTTCTTATTAAGACAAAAATATGAGGGTAGACTTTGCCAGTGAAATGTTGAGGAATATAGATTTAGAGCAATATGAATTTGTTTTCTATCCCAAGTAAATAAGAAGATCACCATTCACCAAAGTTTCAGATATGACTCTGGAGAGATAGGCTTTCTTAATACAATTTTCAGAAAGCACACAGTTCCTTAAACAATATGTCATGTAGGAAATGAATAATACACCAGAAATCACATTATTTTATCCTTTTTAATGGTTTGACTTGAAATTCTATTTTAAAATATATTTTGACCCGACCCTCCCTATTCTTATCTATAAAACTGTGGAGATCTTTCATTCCTTCTTAATAAATTGTTGTTCCCAACCTATTCAATGTAAAATCCATTTTATATATACATTTGCATTTGGAATTTGGTTTTTTAAACATTCTGTTTACAGAGTTCTCTGTACATTTTCTTCTTCTTGGATTTTCTGCTAGTTATTCTGTCCTTTCCTGTTCATTGCATCCTGTCACATTAACAAAGGTTACAATATGTCACTTCAAAAGATAACTGACTGTGACAATGAAATTCATATCTCACTCACACTTTTGAGAATTGGCGCTTTCCAAATTTGATTGTCCTAGACCAAAAGTGAACGGTTCATCAAGCAAGCAAACCTAGCCACTGGGCAATTTGTTTCAAAGCGCTACATAAAACTGCTGTTGTCCATCCTCTAGGACTTAATTGTCATTCCTAACTTGAAGGTCTCTGGATAGTCTGTGAAATATAGCTTGCTGAAATAGATGCAGAAGGAGACAGAATACCTCTCAGAATGAATAAAAATGACAATTATGTACTGGGGTTGCCATTATTATACCAAAGGCAGCAGGAATCACCTGCCAAAATGTGAATTATTTGGAAACTTCCTTGTTGAAAGGTTGAATAATTAAAACACAACAGCATCTGTTCTGGCATTACAGAGACTTTTTTCCCCTTAAATTTTTGCATAGCTGGATCGCAAGGGCAATCCACCTGAGCTTTGCTCCCACCACAGTTTTTGTTGAACTGCTCTCCAAAACAGTCTTCTTGGAGGAGAATTATCTACACTCCTAGCTATTTCTCTTGTGGGTTTTCAAGACTGAGCAAGGATTCATCACATAGCTTTACCACACAAAAGGCAGGAAACTTGTTAAGATGAGATAAAAAGACTGTCCACTTGATCATACCAGGGCTTTAAAGAGGGGCAGCCCCACATTTCTACTGCCTGCAGAATTTTGGGAAATGTAGTTTAGGGTGGGGCCTTTTGAATTCTCAGCTACAGAGGTCCTTGCCTTCCCAAACTATAAACTTTGCCTTCCCAAACTATAAAATTTCTCAAAATTTTGCTGGTAGCAGAAATGAAGGGCTGTCCACCTTAAATCCCTGGTGTGATCATGTCGAGTGACTCTTGAAACAGTGATAGTGTTGGGTTTGTAACTTCTGTGGCTACAGGGGCCTCGCAGGGAGCTTTGCAAAGGGATGGGAATTTTCCTTAGCTTGGTTCCTATAGGAATCAGTCTAAGATAGATAACGAGAGCACCTGTGTTGACAGTTTCCCCAGCAGAAGTGGCAGCAAAGGAATTTTAATGAGCTCTCTAGCAAGGCCGTTTGTTGCTGAGTCTGAACAGCCAATTAAGGAAATCGAAAGCAGTTTGGTTTTGGCTATTTAGATACTGTTTGCTGTGCCATGCTTTAGTCCAGGCAACGTCGGTCCTTGAGAGGACTCTCTGCTATAGGACTCTCTTCATGCTTCCGGACTCAAGTATTCTGCTAGGCCTGTGGAACACTTCTAAACTACTTTAAAGACTCTTGGACTCTTTGCTCCTGGAACCTTGGATTATATTTACCTTTGCTGCTTTTGGCTCCTGAAACCTTTCTGGTTGGATTACAAATGAGTTTCCTTGGAATCCTTTAATTCTGCATTGCATTGTTGTTTATCTGCTTTTAATAAATGACTATATTTTAGTACTGGTGTTGTGTGATTCCGTCTAGAGGGTCCCTATCTTGCCTGGAGTGCAACAGCTAGTTTCAAGAAGGATTCAGGGTTTCTCCTTTAAAAGAGCTAAATACATTGAAGTTTGAAGTTAATATTATTACCCAAATCACCACCACAACTAGCATCTAACTTACATTACCGCTTTCCAAGGCACCCACTAACAAAAGATCTGCATTCCAGTCCAATTTCTTCTTTATTTTTCAATTTGCCATTGGGAATAAAGACCGACACAAAAGACATTCAGAGCAATTAAACTGATGGATTTCCTGTGATCTATGAAGTCAAATATTTTTAAAAGTCTAGCTCCATAACTGTGGTTCAAAGAGTACTTGTTTCTAAATCCAAGCTTACTTTGTCTTTGCTGCCTTCCAGCAAGCAATAAATTTTACTAAATATTGTGGGGAAAATTCCAATATTTGAATTTTATTATCATTATTAAGCTTTTGTCAGAAAGTAATGTTCTCCAGAAATATGCACAGAACAAAGTTCTGAATTTATTTAAACCAACTTTTACTTTCTTTGATTAGATCATAGATCCTGGTGATTTATATGAAGATCATATTAAATCATGGTGGGTCCCTGGTAAGCACAAGCAGATGTGTACAACACAGGTCATAAAAAAGAACATTCATTACAAAATAATCATAACCACATTGCATGTATAAATTAATCATGCAGATCAGTAGTAAGATTTACTCTAAGCTTTAATGGAAGAAACACAATGGTTTTAAAGGAACTGTATCGGTATAATTTAGCATAAAATGTTAATGTGTGAGAACTTTTCATTTTGTTAAACTGTTAGTGATATAGTTCTATTTTTGAAGTAACAATCACATAATAAATATGTGAGTTGAAAGATCTAGAAGTGGATGACCTATAAACACATCAACTGATGTTATGTAACACAAAAGAGATTAGCACGTTAGACAGGAGCTTGAATGTTTCAGGTTCTAGTCCCTCACCTGGTGACCTAAGGGATGATGAAGCCATTACTTGCTGACCACCCAGCAAGCTTTTTAATGTAATGCCACAGCTTTCAAAAAGAAGAGCTGGGAGGGTGTGGTGATTCAACACATATGTGTGAAGGTGGGGTAGGAGAAAGACCTCCGTAGCAAATAATAATAATAATAATACTGTTTATTTCTATTCTGCTCTTCTCACCCCGAAGGGGACTCAGTGCGGATTACAATACACATACGACAGATAATCCCTGTCGGAAGTCATACAATTTTACACATAGACAGTACAGTGCAGCTTTTTAAAAGAAGGATTTCTTCTTTCCTGGAGCGTCATACAGGGTGTGCGTCACAGGATGTGGATGCTCCATTACGACATCATTGTTGTTATGTCTTTGCGTCATTACGCCTTTACGTCACAAGGGGGTGCTGTTATTCCATCCTCATGACGGGAGCCTCTGTTTCCACCACTTCCGCATCTCCCTTCTCCCGGCAGCGTTGTAAAGTCTGTGTAAAAATCCTTCCCCACTTTCTGTGGTCCCCAAATTGTTGTTTATTCACAGCTGGGCTGTTGAACTGCTTGAGTGGGCAGTGGACAGGACTCAAATAGCTGGTCGTCCAAGCCAGCTCGGGGATTCGAACTAGCAACCTTCCGACTGCAAGCACAGCGGTGTTACCGCTGGGCTATCTCCCCGGCCCTAGGGAAGCTCTTCTACCTCAGTTGTACAGAGCATCCTCATTGGAGAAAATCAATTGCTTACATTAAGCGATAATCCATTGCTGATGCATTTAAAGTTCAATAAAGCAGTCGATCATTGAAACCCAAACACACCAGTCTCATTACTTCATTCACTCAGTGGGTGCAAAACTTGCAGGAGGATAAAAAACAGCACTAGTAGTGGATGGCTTTTTAATGAAACTGAATACTATACTACAGCTAGTGAATAATTCAGCAAGTCAAACTGTCTGTGGATAATTAAAAATGAAGAACGTACTGATACAGCATCCTTTACCCAAGGCAGCCTTCTAGTTTTAACACTTTGGTCCCAATTTAGCTGTGCTCACAGCTGGAAAATGTGCAGATAACTCTTCTGGAAAAAAGTAATACCTACACAAATCACCTCTTTGAAGGCAAAGGGAAAGTGAAGGCACTAAACCCAAACCATTCTTATTCTACAAAGAATGTTTCTTCATCTTAGTCCTCTATATATGTTAAAAGATAGTCACGACAACAGAACTCGGTCAGAGAAAAACTAGAGATGCAAATTCAGTTTCTTTCTGTTCCTACACCAGGTTTATAACCTTCCTCTGTTGAAATTATCCAACCCCGAACTGCAGCCCCATTCTTCTGCCATGAGCTGAATTCTAGAAAATATAGTTTGGGAAGGCTAGGACCTAAAAAGGGCCCACCGTAAACTACATTTCCCAGAATTCTGCTCATGCCAGAAGAGTGGGGCTGCCCGCATTAAAGCCTCAGAGTTGGTTGTGCTTAAATTGGAAAAAAAAATCTTTAAAATCAATAGAGAGACTGATTGTTCTGAAACTTGGCAGGCTTGCTTTCCTACTCATGATGTTTCACGGTACCACACTTTGAGTGGATACTCCATGTAGTTTCCTCTGAATTTAATTCAAAAAACATTTTAAAAATTCTAGAAAATAGTAGATGAATGAATCTTTCTGAAACTTTGCAGGATCGATGCCCTGCTTATGTTGTTTCATTGCTTAGAAATTCAAGGGGATACCTCTTTTAGTTTTTATTTTATTTTCAAAATTTCTTAAAGTCAGTGGATTGCCAAAACATTCTGAAACTTGACAGACTTAAAGTCATAAATGTTGCCTATATGTGTGCCAAGTTTCATCCTTAGAGCCATAGAAATGATGGAGAAATGAACCTCAAATTTTTCCCCATTGCCGCTAATCTTAACAAAGCAATAACGAAGCTTCTGAGATTTGGATTACGAATCAGAATCAAACCCACACCAAATCTTTACAAATTGAAGAGGGGACCAGCAGAACCTATGAAACAAATTACTAATAGGATTTCATTCATTTCGCAAACCTCTACTTGTTGTCAAATTATTTTTGAATATTTTTCGAAATGCACAACACTAATTAAAACATTTACTTGCATTTCTAGCACAAAAACCCTTAAGATTTTTTTTATTAAAAAAATATTTGCAATAGAAAGGGAGACTGACCAAGTTTCCTATCTTTACTCACTGTGTATGTCACAAGAGAGCCCCAGTAGGTGGACCACAAGATAGATTCATATACAACACTATGGTTTTCTCATCCAGTCAAAAATACTTTCCTATGATACCTATAATCATGTCAAAGAATTTTATTTTACAAGTTCATAATTGAAAAGCTAGCCTGGAAATGTTGGAATATATGTAGATGTGTCAGGCAAGGGTCCAACTTTTTGATAAAAGAATAAGGGACAGGTACTTAAAAATAGGGAATTTTTCACAAAAATAAGGGATACTTTAAAAAACTTGAAAATTAATGGATGATTTTCAAGTTTTTATGAAGTGTCCCTTATTTTTGTGAAAAATTCCCTAATTTTAGGTACCTGTCCCTTATTCATGTGGCAACCCTATGTCAGGCTAAAATGACTTTGGGAAAAAGACTTGAAAAACCTATTAAAATTATAGCCTTCCGATTCCAATGATGGTATGATTACGGTATGGTATGTGGTATATGCATTTGGTATTGGTGGTGTTGTATTGTAACACAGTATAATACTGCCAATGATAATGTGATACAATAATTATACAATGATAATGTGATACAATGTGATACAATAATTATATCGTGATATTATAATTTATATATTTGTATTACATGCAATATTGCTAACAATATTGCGATATGTTGTAATGTTAATTGTTGTTTTTTCAGTTTGTTGTAAGCCGCTCCGGCAATATTGTTATATGTACACTGTAAGCCACTCTGGCAGTATTGTTGTTTTCTGTAAGCCACTCTGAATCCCCTTCGGGGTTGAGAAGGGTGGCATATAAAAATAGTAAATAAATAAATAAATAATACTATAAGAAGATGAAGTCTTATCTTACTCAGTGGAAGAAAACGGTTTACATGCTACGATCAGAGCACAGATGTAAATTTATCTGAATTAGGTCTACTTTTCTAGCAGCTGTTTTCTGAAACTGCATCTGGTTTATGTAACCAATTTGGATTATCTTATCAATGGTTTTATATTATATTATATGTTTTAATGATGTTGTAAGATGCCTTGAGCCCATTGGAAAAAGGTGGCATAAAAACTACCAAAATAAATAATAAATAAATATTTTAAGTAAATTGTGCACTGCCCCAAAGCAGCCTATAGATGCAAAATTTATAATTCAATGACGTTTATTGTGATGTCCAGCTGATTATAGTCAGGGCCCTTCCATACTGCCCCTATATCCCAGGATCTGATCCCAGATTATCTGATTTAATTTGGAATATATGAGTTCCTACTGCCAGATATCCTGGGATAAATAGATAATCTGGGATTAGATCAGGGGTGGGCAATTACCATCTCTCCAGGTGTTTTGGACTTCAACTCCCAGAAATCCTAGCCAGTTTACCAGCTGTTAGGATTTCTAGGAGTTGAAGTCCAAAACACCTGGAGGGCTAGTAATTGCCAACCCCAGGATTAGATCCTGGGTTATAGGGGCAGTATGGAAGGGCCTTCAAAAGACCTTTTGACTTTGATGGAAATTACTTTCCCATCTTATCTTAATCTGAATGAAACCAAATTAATTGGAATTCATTACATTCCATGAAATGTGGGAATGACATCACCAAGGCTAAAGCCAATATATTAAAGCCTGAAAAATACAATACAAGCATTAATGCAGTGTTTCCCAACCAGTGTGCTGGGGCACACTAGTGTGCCATGAGCGATCATCAGGTGTGCAGTGGGAAATTGGAACCTCCAGGAAAGGAGGGGGGAGAGTCTAATGTGTTGAAATATAAAAACCCTAAGAAACCTACCTTGATAAAGGCACAAAATTACAAACACACACCCCTCCCCACCTGTTGTCTACTTGGTCTCTCCCTCTCCGTGCATTGGGAAGGCCCGCCTCCCTTTCCCCAAGTAGAGACCTCCTCTTGCCTCCTGGGGGTTCTGTGTGGGAAGTTTGGCCCAGTTCTATCATTGGTGGGGTTCAGAATGCTCTTTGGTTGTAGGGGAACTATAAATCCCAGCAACTACAACTCTCAAATGTCAAACTCTGTTTCCCCTGAACTCCATCTGCGTTCATATTTGGGCATATTGAGTATTCATGCCAAGTTTGGTCCTGATCCAACATTGCTTGAGTCCACAGTGCTCTCTGGATATAGGTGAACTACAACTCCAAAACTCAAGGTCAATGCCCACCAAACTCTTATAGCATTTTCTCTTGGTTATGGGAGTTCTGTGTGGGAAGTTTGTGTCTTTCTGCCATTCCTGCCAGGATATCTATGTTGTGTTCATCGAAACAGACCCAGTTTTCACACTGAGTGTATAAATACATTTTAAAAACATATTAACTATATGTATTGCTGTGTTAGAGTGTCATTTTGTATCAATTTGGTTGGTGGTGTGTCCCAGGATTTTGCAAATGTAAAAAGTGTGCCACGGCTCAAAAAAGGTTGGGAAACACTGCATTAATGTATTATTCTGCCTACTTGTCAATGTATTGCCATTAGCCTCATTTCTATTGAGAAAGCCAAGAGCTTTTCTATCCATTGTCAAAGATCGTAAGAATACAAACATATGGTCTTCAACTAGAGTTGCAAACAGATGCTTAGTTTGCATGGTAAGAATTCTTCAGATTTGTCTCAGCTGGCATTTCAGGTCGGCCCAGTTCTGCAATTCCTCTGACAACAAACTGAATAGACAGAGAGATCGAATGTTCCCCCTTTAAAAAAATACAGTGAAAAGATCTGGAATATTTCAGAGTTGCCACACACTCCACATAAACTTTCAAAAACGTGTGCATATAAATTGCTTTGATTCAGTGGAAAACAGTTCTTCATGCCTGTAAAACATATGCTACAGTTCTCTTCAAAAGTATTATTTCTTAATGTTCTTGGCTTTGTATTCTCTTTGTGGAAGACCAGGTCTCTTCTTTCAGAAATGCATGGTGCTTATTTGAAAACAAGTTCTTGCACAGTTTTCTTCTTCTTTTTAAAGAGGTTGGGACTATATCTTGGTAATATTTTCAAACTGGATCAAATATGTGCACTACTGCCCAAGTCAATATAAAATTAGTGAATATTTAACATACACCTGTGGTTTTGTATAGTTAATTACTATATATTTTCATGTATGGTTTTCTTACCATATGGGAACTATCAGTTCAATCCTCTACAACTTTTGACCAATCTAGCTCACCCAACTAGTTTTGGTTTTTCTGTTTCTCACATTTATATACTGACATATCTCCAAAGAGGTGGATGTGGTTTTCTTTCCCATTTTATTTGCTTTCAGTAACACCCTTTCATCCCAGCAAAGCTGGGGGCAAAGCAAAGTATTTGCCTCCCCCCCCCCGACTACGGTAAAGAAAAAAAGTCCTTCTAGAATTTTCGGAGGCGGGGGCGTGGCCTTTCTTGAGGCCAGCCCCGTCAGGCCATTCCATGCCTGATTGCCTGCCCACCACTCCCGCCCATTATCAGTATTGGCATGGTTGCAATAGGAGCCGGGTATGGAATTTTACCTTCCATGCTGCGATTAAACATGGGGGAGGGGTTTGCCTACCCCCTTTACTGTGTAGGGGCTAAAGGGGATGATGGATTTCTCTAAATAGGCTTAGCAGTGAATAGCGAGGGGGAATTCCATAACTGGTGTACACCCTAGGCACCCCCTTCAGGGGTGAGGGCCATTAGGTTAAGTACTCACCTTAAAGTTCTGGTTGTTGGGTGCGGTAGAGTAAATGGCCCTGGAATGGGAAGAGGCTCATCTCAGGTTCTGGAGAATGGACCTCTTACTCATTTCCCTTAATAGATTGTCCTGGTTGGTTAATCAGGCAATCCTGGTGTTTCGTCCGGAAATTCAATTATATTGGTTACACCATATTCCTGACACCCCTTGAGTTAAGTTGAGTTAAATAGGTAACAGTTAAATAAAAGTTGCCCAATTTGATCCCAAAAATTGTTGTGTTGTCTCTTTATTTTGTGGGATGGGTGGGCAATCCTGTGATGTAGGTTAGGTTGAAAGATAAAGTAAGATTTTGGAGTAGCTTCTGTAATTTTTGTCCCCCCTCATTCTAGTCCACCATAATAGTCACTGTATCATTTTTCTTTTCTTTTTTCTTTGCCCGTGTAAGCATAAAATATTAGAAATCTGGACATTCACTACATTGGGTATTCCTGCCTTAATATAATTACAAGGGTGGGTCAAACTGTTTTGCGTCCTATGTCATAAAAATGTTATAAATTAACATATAACAGCAGAAGTTGCTACAGATCATAGCCTAAAATATTCTCTAAACAAAATTACCATTCAACATAGTCACCATCAATTTGTACACATTAGCGCCAATGTTTAACCCAGACATCAAACTATTTTTGGAAAAAATCAGGGTTTTGCTTCATGATCCATGATTTTAAAGCTGTTTTAATATCATTCAAGTGGTTGAATCTGAAACCATGTAGGTTGTCTTTCAGAGGTCCAAACAGGTAAAATTCAGAAGGGGACAAATCAGGGGTGTAGAGTGGGCGAGGCACTATTGAACAGTCCATTTTTGCAATTGCCTGGATTGTGAAAAATGATGTGTGTGGGCATGCATTATTGTGATGATTGATGGAACAAATGTCTTTTATTTGTCTCTTCTTTTTATTGCCTCCTTAAGTTGGGTTAAATATGTTTAGCTGTTGAAGATTAATCACAATAATTCAAATAAAAGACAACTGTGTGTATGTGTGCGCGTTCTTTTTCTATTTTGTGTATATTATTTTTTGCAAAATAATGAAGTAATGAATCCTCTCAAATTCTTACATTTTATAGTGTTACTACCTCATCAGATGGGCTATTTTGCCTGTCATACGTTGCTTGTTCTCCCCTTTTGAGATGGAGATCATTAAATGATGCACATGTACTTCAGTTGAGCTCCGTTGAGAAAGGGAAGAGCAAGTGTCATATGCTGCTGTGGCAACACAGGAGCCTTCCTGCATTGCCTTTGGGACAATGAATGGGGGAGCAGGGGTGTAGACACCTCTGTACGCATTTCATGGGGGAAAACAAGTCACACAATGCAGACCATGGAGCGACAGGTTCTCCATGCCCCACACCACAATCCCATCGATTTGCCATGCTGCATGGCGAATCCTGAAGATAATGTGATGAGATCATTAGAAAAAAGAGAGTATGTCAGACAATGGTTTTAAATTTAGGTAAGAAATACTGCCCATAATAATTTCTTCCTCTTCCATCTCTTCCTTCTCCAAACTCTCACAATAATTTCAAACATGACTGTGCTAGAAATGTGTTTGGGGGAAGGAGCTGTAAAACAGAAATTCCAAGTCATCACAATTTTCAGAGAAATAGTAAAATGACATGTAAACAACTGTGTTTCACCTTCTAAACTGCTACTTTATTCTAATTCATCACCAAGGACCTTTATACTGGTGCAATACTCCTTTAGATTCTCTGTCTAAATATATTTTATTTCACCATTACAGCATATGATGGTGATGTCAGTAAAGACTGAGTTACCTTTTGGTAAGGATGGGTGGCATTTCATTTCTGTTCATTGTTGATGAGAATTTAGTAGTAGTCTCCCGTTTCTTCATATGAAACAATGGGAAGAAAATGAAATACAGGAGTAACCAAGATCAGCAGACTTGTCAATTTAGGTCCAGGGCATTGAGTAATAAATTTTAAACATCCAAATTTGGATTTCAACTTAATTCATAATGAATGAATTGATATGTTGCATCTTTTCTGAATATCAAACAAAAAGTGGGTGCTAGAAGCAATATCGTATGAAAGCTGACTGGCATAATCTGGGGATCAGAACCAGATACAGTGAAGACATCTGCCCTTGCACTTTGCTACTCTGCTGTTGGGTATGCATGCCCAGTGTGGAACACATCTCACCACGCTAAAACAGTGCATGTCGCTTTTAATAAGACATGCCACATTATCATGAGGTGTCTGCACCCTACACCACTGGAGAAATTATATGGTTTAGCCGGTATTGCACCAATAATGAAAGGACCAAGGCAGTGACATCTCTGGCCCATCCTGACTTCCGGTCTGAGGCAAGAGACTTCCGGTCTGAGGCAAGATGGCGATGGACGCCTAAAGGGCAGGCTCCGAGAGAGCCCTTCAGCTATAGACGGTCGGGGATCACCGCCAAAAACCCAGTATCCCCTGGAGAAAGGGGGGATACTCAAGCCCGGGTTTGGTGCAGGCGGGGGGCCTTGCTGACCAAAGGAAGGTTGGGAGGACCCTAGCAGCGCAGCAACCAAGGACCTAGGACCGATAGCTGTAAGCGGCGTTCGCATCCGTAAGGTGAGACGCCCCAACACGCCACGGCCTCAGGCACCCACCGCAAGACCGAGGGGGTCCCGAACCCCCGGGACCGAGAGTAGCGAGACAAGGGCCCACTGGCACAGAAGGAAAAAAATTAAAAGGCCAAATCCAGCCGACAAGGGGAAAGCTCAACGAACCATCCACGAATTACCCACAGAGCAGCCCCCGCGAGCCGAGCGCCCCGGTTAAAATGGGACGAGAAAGGAAAAGTTAGAGACAAGACAAAACCTCAGCATAGGAGGAAGAAAAATAAGGCAGCTAACAAAACAAATCAAAATAAGCTTCAATCTAAATCTCAAAACTCAAGATAAACCTTACCTTACACGCGAGGAAGCGAAAGTAATCCCTGTTAGACGCTGAGTGACTTCCGGCGCGGTGCCTCGTCTACTGCAGCAAGGAAGAGGGTACTTCCGACAAGCCGACAGAGAGCAGACAAGCGGGGAGGACCCGAGGACCAGAAGGACCCACCATATAGAAACAGAGGCAAACATCGAGGAGTGAGGAAGGCTTGAAAAAGATAAGTTCCAACCAGAAGAAACAAGGGAAACTGGAGGAGGCACTGGGGTATATATCGCCATAGGAGGTAATAGATTAAGAGGAGATTAAGAGGAGAAACCGAAGGCAACTGGAAGCAGACGTATCCTTCCCCTCAAGAGCCTCAAGACAAGAGTAGGATAGAGCCCACAACTTGCCCACAACTTGCCATTATAATAAATTCTCCAAAGAAATCCCGGACAGAGGAAAGAGGAACCAAAAATCCCAAGAGGGAGAACGAGTGAGAGCCCTGGCATACATTATGTCTACCAGAAAGAAGAATGACAGAGAACCCAAAAATAATATGGGAAGAGGAGACCCACTCCAAGAAGAGATGAACTCGCGAGATCAATTTAAGGAGATCATATTTGAATTAAAGGCACTACGTGAGATGGTAGGAAAAGGTAATGAAGAAAGAAAGCAGATAAAAGATGGGATCCATGACCTACGTAAGGATATGAAAAAAGATGTATCACTGTTAAGAAAAGAGATGATCGGGCTATATGAGAAGGTGGAAATGATCCAAAAGCAAGGAGAAGAGGACAGGATTAATTTACAGAAAGAACAGGATAAGACCAGAGAACTCCTCACTCTCCAACAAGAACTAAAGAGGAAAACGACTCAGCTAGAGTCTCACCAAAAAGACTATATTCTGAGAATAAGGGGAATCCCTGAGATGGAAAAAGAGAATTACGAGGGGACAATGGCCATTATAGTAAAGATGACAGCGGCACTCCTCCAGAAGGAAGAAGATCAAATAGAAGAAAAGGTGGAGAAGGCCTACAGAATTAGTACGGCCTTCTCCAGGAGAAATAAAACACCTAGGGATATAATAGCCCAATATAATTCATCAAAACTGAAAGAAAATGTAATAAGGAACCACCTTGCAACCCCGTACACGGTGAATGGAAAATCACTAAAAATCATGCGGGAAATCCCCTCAAGAGTGTTGGAGAACAGAAAGAAATATTATTTCCTGTCAGATGTACTGAAAGATAACGACATAAAATATAAATGGGACAAATATGACGGAATTCAGTTTACCTTTTGCTCAGTAAGATACTGGATAGATTCAGAGGAGGCAGCAAAGGAATTTTATAAGAAATGGAAACACATTTTAAACTCGTCAAATAAGAGCCCCAGAAAGTATAATGGTCAAGAACAGCCAAGAGAAAGAGATAAAAAGTACTCCCCAAAGGAACAGCGGGAGGCCCGGGGAAAACCCTTAAAAGACCAAAGAAATGACAGAGAGGATAATAAGGAGGATGAGGAAAAGAGAAACCAAATAGGTAACACAATAGAGGACGACTTCATTGATCAGACCACCCCACAAGGAAACGAATCGGATCAGGACTCGGAGGAAGAGGGATCGGCGGACGAGGAAGAAGGAGAGGTCTAGGCACAACAGCGGAAACTCTATGGAGGTGAACTGCTTTTCGGTGAACATTAATGGTTTGAACATCCCCAAGAAGAGGAGACAGGTCTTTCACTACCTGGCCAAACAAAAAGCTTTAATATATGCCATCCAGGAGACCCATATGAAGGACTCCAGGGTGGACCTACTACAAAAAAACAATTTAGGACTGCTATTTACCTCATCTATAGATAAAAAACAAAGAGGGGTAGCCCTCTACGTAAACCCCCGATTGGACCCGAAATTACAGTTTAAGGATGAGGAGGGCCGGATAGTCGCGGTCATGGGGAAGATTGAGGGGAAAAATTATTTAATAGTATGTGTATACGCTCCGAATAATGCAAAAGCCACCTTCTTTGAAAAACTAAACAAGAGAATAATTGATACGGAATGGGACGAGTGTATTGTCTGTGGGGACTTTAACGGGATATGTAACCCCAAGATTGATAAAAAATACAAAAAAACTAAGGGCCAACAGAATAAGAGTAAACTTCCTACCAGCTTCTTCACCATGTTGAACCAGAACTGTTTGGTAGATATCTGGAGGGACCACCATATAAAGGAGGAGGATTATACCTTTTACTCCGCAAGGAGAACGAATTGGTCTCGTATAGACATGATTTTAACATCAAGGAAGCTTGTGACAAAGGTAACAAAAACTATGATACTCCCAAGGATACACTCTGACCATGCCCCAGTGGAAATAAGGTTTAAAGGAGGCCAGAGAACCTATAAATGGAGGTTAGATGATAACCTACTTAAATCACAGGCAGATGTTCAAAAGAGTAAAGCCGACCTGGAGGAGTTCTTCCGATTAAACATTCAATCAGAGATAGACATAAGAACAGTTTGGGAGGCTGGTAAGGCCGTGATGAGGGGAAACCTCATTGCAAGGGCCTGTAAAAAAAAAAGCAAAAAAGACTGGAGATGGAAAAACTCACAAAAGAGCTGGATATACTTGAGAAAAAGCTAAAAGTCCACCCCAAGGAAAAAGGGACACTGGCCAAAAGAGTAATAGTAAATAACCAAATAAAAATGCTAACTATGGAGGAAATTGACAGGAAGCTAAAGTTCACCAAACAAAAGACATTTGAGAATGCCAATAAAACAGGAAAATGGCTGGCCTACCAAGTCAAGAAGAAACAACATAAAAAGATTATAACAAAAATAAAAATAGACGAGAGGAGCTATAATACGGACGAGGAGATCGTAGAGACCTTCTCCAACTATTATCAGGGACTATACAGAAGGGATAATATCGAGGGAGTGAAAATACAACAATACTTAAATAAACAAAGGCTAACACAGATCTCAGAAGAAGATAGAGAAGCTCTTAGTGGAGAAGTAACTATAGAAGAAATTTATAAGGCAATAGAGACACTAAAGTGTGGAAAAGCCCTGGGTCCGGATGGATTCACGGACACCTACTACAAAACGATGAAAATAGAATTAGCCCCCCACATTAAAGCGGTAATTGATAAGGTCATAATAACTGGAGAGATGCCGGAATCTTGGAAAGAGGCAGAGATCATAGTTATCCATAAGGAAGGTAAAGCCGAGGAAAGGGTTGAGAACTATAGACCTATATCTCTCCTTAATTTGGACTATAAGATCTACGCGAATATCTGGGCCTCCAGATTCAAGAACTTCCTCAATAAATGGATCTCTAATAATCAAGCTGGATTCCTGCCAGGGAGATCGATGAAGAGAAATATAAATATATAATATAAAAGCCGCTGTACTTTTTCTCGACGCAGAAAAAGCTTTTGATCAGTTAAATTGGGGGATGGTAGAACGCCTTCTAGCAGAACTTGATATGGGATTTAAATTCACATCAGCAATAAATGCAATATACAAAACTCAATGGGCAACCGTTACGGCGAACGGCCTAAGATCTAAGAGATTTAAGATCACTAAAGGAACAAGGCAGGGATGCCCGCTGTCGCCTTTGATCTTTAATTTCGTACTAGAGATCCTACTGAGAGAAATACAAAAGGACGAGGAGGTAAAGGGCATATCGGTTAAGCAGAATAAGTACAAAATTTTGGCCTTTGCTGACGACCTAGCCTGCATGGTAATTAACCCAACAGAAAATATGGCAAAATGGAAAGAAATAATAGAAGCTTTTGGGGAAGTAGCCGGCCTCAAACTAAATAAAAAGAAGTCGCAAATGCTAGTAAAAAATATAGATAATCAGGAAGGGAGAGAGCTTGAAAAGAAATTTGGAATCCCACTAGCTAAAAAGATTAAATATTTGGGGGTCGAGATGACAAATAAAAATTGCCAACTCGTAAAAAATAACTACGAAAAATGTTGGAGGGAGATCAAAGGGAAACTCGAAGGATGGAGGAAATTAAATTTATCATGGCTAGGGAGAATCTCCCTGATCAAGATGAAGGTATTTCCCAAGATAAATTTCCTTTTCCAGACCTTACCTATTCTAAAGATCCTGACACTAATCAGAAAATGGCAGGCCGAACTCGCCTCCTTTATTTGGAACGGCAAAAAAGCCAGAATTAAGTTAAAATATTTGATAGTACAACCCCATGCAGGAGGCTGTGGATTCCCTGACTTAATAAGCTATTATGAGGCTAACTGCCTGGATAATATACGACCATGGCTAGAAATCAAGGATAAGAACCTCCTAGAGCTTGGAAGGCTGGGAAAACAAGGGTGGCTGGCATGCTTACTTATTTTATGATAAAATAAGTGCGGACAAAAACTTTAAAAACCATATTATAAAGGCGCCATTATTGAAGGTTTGGATAAAATATAAAGACCTTATTTGTAGTAAAATTCCACTTTGGGTGTCACCAGCCGAAGCCCTCTCCATAATTAGACCAGGAAGAGAGAAAATGTTAACGTATAGAGAGCTAGTAAAAAAAGATAACTACACATTTAGCCTAAGAAATCAGAAGGAACTAGAGGAATTCAGATTGGATTGGCTACAATATAATCAGATAAAAGCAAAGTTTTACAAAGATAGGGTAACAGGGTGGGAAACCACCCCTACTAGGTGGGGGATAACTCTCCTACAACAACAAGGGAAAAGAACTAGCAAACTGTACAAACTTATAATAGGTAATCTACAAGAAAAGTCTCCACAACTAGATTACAGAGAAAAATGGCATAAAAACCTAGGCTATACTTTAAGCCAGGAGAAATGGGAGCGAATGTGGCAAAATAACCAGAATTTTACCTGTGCGAACTCTTTGAGGGAGAACCTTTATAAAGTAGTTTACAGATGGTACTTGACACCCGCCCAACTTGACAATATATATAAGACCGGCAATGATCTATGTTGGAAGTGTGCATCAAATAGGGGTACTTTCTATCACGTATGGTGGTCGTGTGGGGAAATATCAAAATACTGGAAAAAAATACATAAATTAATGGAAGCAATTACGCAGAAAAGAATTGTATATAAACCTGAATTATTTCTCTTGAATATCCTAGAGGGAAAGGAGATGTCTAAAGGAACAGAAAGACTTTTAATCTATATAGCGACAGCTGCCAGAATCGTACTCGCAAAACATTGGAGGGAAAGAACAATACCAGACTCAGAAGAAGTGCTACACAAATTACTGAATGTAGCGGAAATGGATAAATTGACCCTACTTCTGAGAAAGGACCCAACTAAAAGATTCGAAGAAACGTGGGGTCCGCTAGTTGACTATATTAAAAAAGAAAAGAAAATAATGTTGAAAGGTTACTGGATTTAAGTTTTGTTGATACTAGTAATGCCTAATATAATGTATAACTCGCTACCCCCGGGTGAAGTCAACCGTTATGTTTTAAGTTAGTCGTGAAGATGTACATGTGACCCTTTACCCACTCCCCAGCGTTCCCCCTTCCCTTCCCTTCCCCACCCCATGGTGTGTAACGATGTTATGTGTATGTTCGTCGTGATAATTTAACCAATAAAAACCTTTATTAAAAAAAAAATCTGGCCCATCCCCTGTTCAGATATCAACCAGCACACCAACAACTTAAATAAAAAAAAGTTTTCTAAGATCTACAGAGAACCCCTCAGAAAGTGAGAGTCCAAAAGTGGCAGGATAAAACCCATAACCTCAATCAATTGCTGATGCCAAAAGAGAGACTCCCTCCTGGGCACACAGAAAACCGGGCGACTTGGAAGGCGCTGAACAGACTGCACTCTGGCACCACGAGATGCAGAGCCAACCTTAAGAAATGAGGCTACAAAGTGGATTCCCAAACATGATAGTGTGGGGAAGAGCAAACCACAGACCACCTGTTATAATGCAGCCTGAGCCCTGCCACATGCACAATGGAGGGCCTTCTTATAACAACACCAGAGGCACTCCAAGTGACTAGCCACTGGTTGAAGGACATTTAATAGAATGCCAAGTTAGCAAACTTTGTGGTTTGTTTTGTTTTTGTTTTAAAATACAATACAGCTGTTTGGTTCATTCCTGATAAATAAATAAATAAATAAATAAATAAAAACATATTTTTTGAGAGGCTGTTGATCTTTAATATCTTTTTGGTATGCTAATGGAGCATCTTTTCCATTGTAGAAATAAGTGTACCTACTAAATATAGTTGATGGAAAAAGAGCGAAATTTTCAATTCGTTTCGGGTTTTTTGCAGAGCTTATTACATTCACAAATAGCACACTCAGAATGGAGAGAACTTGGAAAAATAGATAGAGAAGATTTTATCTTGCAGATAAATTTCTAAGAGAGGGGAAAGGATAAGAGATTTCCAATTCCCAAGAGAAGTTTTAGTACTCTTATATATATAAAAATCTCATTGAGCTTTCTCTACAATTCTTCAAATGATTTAGCCATAATCTCTTCAAATTCAGTTGGATCTTGCTATAGACTACAAAGAGATTTGAAATGAGGAAAATTTGTTTGGCTAAGATTTTGTGAAATTAACTGATCTGCAATTCTGAATACACATGCACTAAAATAAATATATGCAGCATAGGTACTTTGATATTTCACTTTTTATTTTTTGTTATAACATTTTCCAGGTTTTAAAAATTGAATAAAATGTCATTGTTAGGATATACGTGTATGTTTGTGTGTGTTTAGAAATGTGGTTGTATAATATTTATATGAATTTTAAAAGTCCTTTTTAAAATGACAGGATAATAAGGAAATGGGGTGAAATGAATTCAGCTTGAAAAAAACAAAATACCGAACAAAACAAAAACTGAGATTTATTGCCTTACCAAAAAAAATATTTCTCAGATCTTACGAAAAGCAAAAAAAGAGTATGATACGAAGTGATGCAGAGTCTGCCTCTCAAACTGCCATATGATTTCTCTGTATATGAACCTTCAAACAAAAGTACTTCAAATATCACTTCAGATAAAGAATAAATGGCAGCAACATAATGATTCCCCCTCAAAAAATACTCATTTGATATATACTTCCCATTTCTAGTATATGAACTACAAGTTCAGTCCATTATTTTGCTATTTTCTTTGTTTGTTTTTAATTATTTTGTTTCCAATTTCAAATAAACAGACAACAAGAGAGAGAAATCTCTGGATCAAACCAAAGATCAATCTAGGGATGTATTTACACTGACACCACTTTAGTGGTGACACAACTTTAGCATGAAATCCTGGGAGTAATAGCTTCAGGAGGCCTTTATTTTTCTCTGCCAAAGAGTGCTGACATCTCACAAAACTACAACACCCATGATCCAATAGCACTGAGTCATGGAAGTTAAAATGGTTTCAAACTGCATTATTTCTACAGTTTGAATGCATCGTAGTTTAACCATGTATTTGCACATTTGTCTTTTGGAAGGGTACAAGCAGAACACGATGTCAATAATAGCACAGCATTGCTTCTGTTCACTTCCTCTCATCATAGAGGTAGTCGGCATTACTTCGCGAATGAAGATTCTTAGGAAGGACTCATCCCACGCTTTTTACAAGCGCGTTGATGACTAAAAAGGCCAATCTGAGATAGGCAAGATTGGTTGCAGAAAGCACAGCAAAAAGTCTCTTTGGGTGATGTTGTTTCCAGGTTGCAGTTCTTTCTGCGTTGTCGTTTCTCTTCGAGACCCGTTTGGTGGGTCCATTGTTGGTGATCAATCTGGCCGAGTCTGAGATGTTGTTTCAGGGTGTCCTTATATCTTTTTTCGGGGCACCTCTCTTGCGCTGACCCGTGGCGAGTTCACCATATAGTATCTTTGGGAGGCGGTGGTCCTCCATCCTAGAGACATGCCCTGCCCAGCGTATCTGTTTTTAATTTCATGGCCTCAATGCTGCTTGCTCAAGGACAGCAACATTCGTCACATAGTCGGTCCAGTGTATATTTAGGATTGTGCGAAGACAGCGCTGATGAAAGCGTTCGCAGAGTCATAGGTGTTGGCGATAGGTGATCCATGTTTCAGACCCATATAGGAGAATAGACAGTACGATAGCTCTGTACACACTGATTTTGGTGCTTTGCCTCAGGTGCTTGTTGCTCCAGACTCTTTTGTGAAGCCTTCCAAATGCACTATATGCCTTTGCTAATCTATCTTTTTATCAATCTTGGCATCTGAAGAGATGATGCCTCCCAGGTAGGTAAACTGCTGAACGGACTTAAGCACAGATTTGCTAATGCTGACATGGGGATGATGGTGTTCTTCCTGGTGCGGGCTGGTAGAGAACTTCCGTTTTCTTCAGGCTGACTTCCAGCCCAAACAGTTATGCAGCTGTTGCAAAGCAGGATGTTAGGGAGGATAGAGGTAGTATTATACAGCCATCAGGGTTAGTAACAATTGATACTATATTATTCTATATTCTTTTTAGAGCTATCCAAGTTGTTGGCCTTCTTTATTTTTGTTCTTCACAGCATAGTAGTACATGTGAAGAAGTAATGCATACACAACCTCTTTCATATATTTCTCATATATTTCACAGTTGAAAATGTAAACAGCTTCACTTTTAAAAAATCACATTTGAAACTTGAAAGTTTTCATTGTGGTGCTACGTGGAGACACCTCTTTTGCACAAGCAACTCATTTGACATTGCATTCACCTAGGGAGCCAGGTTTAGATGAAATAGATATGAAAATAAATGAAAAAAGGGGGAAATGTTAGTGGATTTGAATTTATTTCCATGAAGCACAATTTTATCAGACCAGAGGATGGAAAATAGGCAAGACGTCTGAAGTATTTTTTGTTATTGATGCAGTTACAAATGACCTTAAAAACAAGAACAGAATTTATAATGCAGTGTGTTTCCATGGAGCCAGAGTAATCTGTAAAACAAAAATGGAAAGCTGGTCCTTTGTATTTTCAAATAAATACTTCTAGACATTGATTCTGCAGCCCACATTGATGTAATTAAAATCTCATTGAGAATTATGAAGTATATTTTCCTGAATGCATTGAATTTTGATCTTTGCCATCTGCTGAAGTGAAAACACAGACATACAGCAATTCCAGCTTGAAGACAATTTTCTTGTATGAGTTGCAGTAGTAATGTTTTGTAGGTAGTAAGAAAAAGCTGGAACTGCTGTAGATGATTGCTCACTTTTTGCCATTTTTGTTTTACAGATGACTGGGTACAAAACCAAGATTCATTAGGCTGTTGGAAGTATACCAACTCAATTTAGATGTGGATGGCTGTGTTTTTTGTTTTCCTGTTTTTAAAGTCATGAGTCGCCAAGGATGTAAAATACATGTCTCAAATGAGAAGAAGCACATTTCCAAACTTTTCAGTAAAATGGTCTTCTCTAGGCTGAAGCCATTTTAGTTAGGATGGCTGGTTTTATACTGTAACCGTATTAAAATCTATGGCAAACAAAATTTTACATTGGTCTTCCTTTGTCGGTCATCCGGAAGCTTAAACTGGTGCAGAACGTAGCAGCGAGACTCCTGACCGGGGTGCCGGCCAGGGCTCATATCACTCTGCAACGACTGCACTGGTTGCCAATTGAGCACCGGATCATCTTCAAAGTGTTGGTTCTGACCTTTAAGGCCTTGCATGGTCTGGGGCCAGTGTACTTGAGGGACCGCCTACTCCCATATGTTCCCCAGAGCTCTCTTCGCTCTGAAGACCTCAATCTTTTGCAGATCCCTTCCCTGCGAACCATTCACCTGTCATCAACGAGACAGAGAGCTTTCTCTGTGGCAGCACCTTACCTGTGGAACAGTATGACGCCTGAAGTTCGAGCAGTTAACGAGCTACCGGCTTTCTGGAAAGCTTGCAAAACGGCACTGTTCTGGCAAGCATTCAGTCTCTGACCAGTCTTGGTTACAGTGGAATATTGTTTAACCTGTTTTTATTGAATTGTTTTACGCTTCCTTGTGGTTGCTTGAGATGTTTTTTTGATGTAGTTTGATATGCTGCAAAACTTCCTGAGCCAGTTGGAAAGGACGGTATACAAATCGAAATAATAAATACATAATTAATAAATACCACAAAAAGGCAAAAAGGAATAGTATATGCAATGAACATCTACCTTAGGTTATATAATGCTCATGCAGATTACATGTGGCAATTAATTCAGTTAAGGACCTCATCACATGGATGAAATTCTGTGTGGTGATTCATCAGCCACTGTGGCGTATTGGCAGGGCAGTGGGACAATCCCAACACATCACACCCCAACTCACCTGCAACAATGCTTCCCCATCACACATGGGGAGGCGTCACCATGCGGCTTCCCACTGCACTGGTCCCACGGTTTGTAACGGAACACAGGAAGCCTCCTGTGATCCGGGCACACTGTCGTAGGATGCTTGTGCTCCTGCTTGGAACCACAGAGTCTCACCAAAACTGAGCCTGCATCACCTGATAGGTGGCATGGGGCTCCATGGTACAATTAGGGCAAAAGCATCCTATGACCCTTCAAATAACTCATGTGATGAAGCAGATAGTCATTCTGAAAAAAATGTGATGGTAAGAATACTTAACTCCCAAAGGCCTCAAAGCACATGTGATCACACTGCTTCTTACAGCAGAACTCCCTTAAACTTTTTCTATTCACATTTCAGTATGGTGCTTTTAAAACTATGATCTAAATGTGGGATTGTTAGCTGCCCTGAATCCCAAGGGGAAGAAAAGTGGGGTATAAATAAAGTAAAAAATAATGATGATAACAATAATGTCTAAAACCGACACTAGGTGGCATTTGAAAAATTTGAACTGTTGTCATTTTTTTTCCATATCGCAACATTGAGCTAAGGGGACCCCATTTGGGGTCAGGGCCCATAGTTAGAGAAGCAATGATCTAGACTGAAGATAAGCAGCCATGGTGAATGCTCCCACAGTTGTGTGGTTGGCTGCACCATGTGTAAGGACTCACCCATTTTAGCAGGCCGAGGCCTGGTTAGCCGTTTGGCATCCATCTTGAGAGGGAGTTTCCACAGGGCAGCCATTATAAGAAGGTATTGTCAGAGAAGGGGGGAGTGGTTTTAGAGCTCTTCTGTCTGGATACACTATGGATACACAAAAGCACAAAGCGGGGGTGCTTGCACAATGCACAGAAGCAAATAGTCAAAACAAACCATATAACTCTAAACGATACAATCAAGTCTAAGAGGAGTGGTAGGCCCACAATGTGGTCAATACATGAAGGTCAGTCTATGGTAACCATATACAATATTGTTTATAGTACATTCAATGAGAGACTCAGGAGGAGCTGGTGGGATATATTCAAAACATTTATCAACATACACAGCATGTAAACTATATAAGTACAGCAATATGTTTGAGGCATTCATCAAAATACATAACATGTACACTATATGGGTGCAGTGAAGATACAGGCTTAAAGTCTAGCAAGTAATGCATGTGAGACAGCACAATTGAATACAGTTCAAATGGGACGCTTTAAGCAATACAATATATAAATGCAGCAAAAGAGCATTGCATATCATACACAACAGTCGCACTTCTCGCAATTATCTCAATAGAAAGGAAATATTGGGTCAAGTCTCAATGCAAGCCGCAAACGCGGCGCCTGGGAATGTAAAGCGGCAAAGCCGCGGTTTTTCCTCCGCCACCCGTCCGGGGAGGGGGGTGGATACACTATGGCCCTGGGGATTGGCTGTTGAGCTGAGGGGGAGGAGCCGAGCTGGTTAGGAGGGAAAAATCCTGTCTGAAGTTTTTAGTTTTGGGCTAGGCTTTGAGAGAGCAACATCAAAGCCTAAGCAGAGAGTCTGAAGCAGTCTGTGCTCTGTAGCTGAAGCATCCAGTGATAACCTGAGCTAAGGGTCAGGGAAGCTGACAGCGCTTAGTATCAGAAGGGAATACTGGTGCAGCTAAGAGCGTGAGAGCCGGTAGTGCTGACTTGTGACAGTCAGTCAGGAAGCCTTGCAATCTCTGGGTATAGAGATAGAGGTGGGCTCTGGGACTGAGGGCTAACAGGAGACTCTTAGAGCAGGAGTTTGTTAGCAGGTTCAGACAGTCTAGGGAACTCTGAGTGGCTAGCAGTTCCAGGTTGTGGACACTCACAGCATTCAGGGAAGCTGTTACTGTGAGGAAGTTCGTTTAAGAACCAAGTTCGGAAGTTTAGAAGATATTTCTGCCAAGCAACCGTTACGCTATTTTCAAGTTTTACTGTAACCATTATGCTCGGTGCCTTTCTCAGGAAAGTTGTTCTACCAATAAACATTTCTCTGTTCATCTTTTAAAAGGAAAAGTCTCAGGAATTGCTTTATTCTCATAAGATTTTATCCATTGCCTCAGGGACCATTGATTCCAGTTTTGGGATGAAGAATCCAAACAAATTAAAGTCTCTTCGGAGTTTGGGTGGAAGCCAGGTGCCAGCCAGGACTATAGTTTAAGGGGTTGTGGCTAGCAGTTTAAGAAAGATTTCTCTATGTATAGAGTGGTGGCAGCGTTACCGAAACAAGTGGTCAAAACCCCCAAGGTCCCAAAGGTCAGGTCGTCACATTTTTGGTGGCAGCGGTGGGATCTAAAATAGGAAGGTCCACCCTGCCCCAAGGTCCCAAAAGCCAAGTCATGACACCATGCCATTCTCAGCTATAAAACTGGCTCAGGATAATAACCAAAAGTCACATTCAGTAACATCTGAGTTTGGTGGAATATCTTTAGTTATCTGTCATTTCTGGAAGCCCCAGGGTATTTGAGGGCAAAAACAATAGCAGAAGCAAATGAAAAATGGGAGATCTGTGGGGTTTTCGCAATGCAAGGGGAGTTTACAGGACTGAAATAAAGCCTTTGGAGCTGTATGTGATCTCAGGACTACATAATTCCCACTCTTACAAATAAAAAGGAAGAAATGGCATTATGAAATATAACTCTGTCGATTCAAGGTTCATTTTTTTCTGCATGGGTTCCTCATCCTACATATTATTCTTATATAGTCCACCTGTTTCCCCTCACATACAGCACAGAAAGGTTTACTGTAATCTTTATGCATTGTTACTAGCTATAATATTTATGATTGTTGATATTTCAGGATGATGACTATAATAATAAGATGCAAAGAAGGAGCCTAATAAATTGTGTAAGAATTATTAATTCAACCAGCAATAGAATCCAAGTGACCCTCTAATAAATATAACTGTTGTCTGTTCTATATAAGAAATAAAGTGAATTAGTGAATTTTGCACACATGATACAGCATAAATAGTACAACCCTTATACTGATAGATTGTATAAATTACTATGGACCCTTCTACACAGCCATATAATCTAGAATATCAAGGGAGATAATCCACATTATCTGCTTTGAACTGGATTATCTGAGTCTACACTGCCATATAATCCAGTTCAAAGCAGATAATCTGGATTTAAACAGTTGTATAGAAGGGGCTAGATCTCCATTTTACATTAAGCAATCTACCTTACATTGAAAAAACTTTGCAATTCTAAGAAAAATACAAACACATGAATTTAGAGAGGAAAACATGATAGATAGATAGATAGATAGATAGATAGATAGATAGATAGATAGATAGAGATAGAATATAAATATATTTGAATTGATTTCAGGAGCCCAGTGAAAAAAGAAAGAAAAAAAGAAAATTTCCCAGATATTCCATGTGTCCTTCCACACAGTCATATAACCCAGAATATCAAGGAAGATTCCAAAATATCTGCTTAGAACTGGGTTATCTGAGTCCACACTAGCGTATAATCCAGTTCAATGTGAATTTTATACACCTGTGTGGAAGGGACCTATTTCCCATCCTTGTGATGTCATGAATGACTGATTTTTTTCACATTAAAATGGATGATGAGTATATCCTCCTTGTACAGCCTTGGTCTAGCAGCTTTAGACTTGCCGCATTCAAGCCCAATGAGTGCAGTGAGTCTTACTTGTAAGCAAGGTTTGTTATTGTGTTTCTTCAACTTATGTAACTGGATTTTCATGGCCAAGAGAGGAAACAGACATTGGTTTCAAGAATCACAATCCAATGCTCAAGCCTCTACACCACACTGGTACTCAGATGTGCCTAATTTTACAGTCAAAGATTATTTCTAACTTGTACTAACAAACTCAAGCATAACTTCTAAAGTATGTCAATGTGTTCAAATGTTCGAGGATTTTAAAAAAAATATTTGATGAGTTGCTCTCCACCGAAGTGCTCTGAGCGACTTACACAGCAATAAAACAGCAAACATATCAACAATAAATCACAAATTAAAAGCTTTGATGAAAAGCCAAGTTTTGAGAGCTTGAGAGAAAGACCGCAAATCAGGTATAGCTCTATTGTATGGAGGTAAGGAATTCCACAAGGTTGGGGCAAGAACAGAGAAGGTCCTGCACCTCGTGGAGTCCAGGCATGCCTCCCTAGGTCCGGGAACAAACAAGAGGTTTTCTTGAGCTGATCTTGGTGGTCTCTGATGACACGTATCTGAGAGATGATCTCTGAGGTATTTAGGGCCTTGACCATGGATGGTCCTGAAAGTCAGAACCAGTGTCTTATACGAAGCCTGATGTTCAATTGGGAGCCTTGGAGGTGTTGTAACACTGGAGCTATGTGATGTCTCATTAGTGTCTGAGTAAGTAATCTGGCAGCTGCGTTTTGAACGTAATGCAGGTGGGGGTTGACTAGTATACAATTCTCCAAAAATGGAGCAAACAATGTGTAATAACCAATGCAGTTGTATTGAATGATATTATTTATTTTATTTTATTTTTTATTTTATTATTTCGGCTTCTATGCCGCCGAACTCCCGGGGGCTCGTGGCGGCTTACAGTAGCCACAAGGCACAGCAATACACAGTCGAGGGCAATTAAAAACAATAGTAACAATAAAAACAGATTGAACAGGGTTAATTAAAACAATGGTACAACATGTACTAAAGCTGAGAAATATTGGCGGCGAGTGGACCGGGCAAGATGCATGCATACAACCTACATATCACAGTACAATTTTATGGATTATAATTACATGTGGAGGGGAACACTTCCCCAGCCCGTACTCACGCTTAAGAGTCCTTAAGAGGAAAAACCTCTGCAAATCATAACACAGCCCCAACGGCCAGTCTCTTTCTGGCAAACGGGGGACAATTAGTCCAAATCAAAGAGTGCCAGGGAAGGGCGGAAAGATGCAAAGGGAAGATCCCTGCAGAGGGGATTCCAGGGTCGACGATAAGGGGTATCCCAGCGCCGTATCGTTTCACCGTGAAGCGGCTTCTTCCGGACCCGGGACTCAGATGCAACACAGGGTCTCGGCTGAAGGATTTAAGAACCATGATACAATATAATAACAATAAGCACATGGCCCCATAGTAAACCCACCGGGAAAATCGGCAATTCATACCAGTAAATAACAGCATTTGTATGTAAGAGGCTAAGCGCCAATGGTCAGATTAAGGACAAATACAGGTGTAAGAATAAGCATTATATAGGTATTCGGATGGTCAGATCAAGGACAAATACAGGTGTAAGAATAAGCATTATATAACCTGGATAAAAAAGGACCCTTTTGAATTGGGTCTTCCCTCAGTTGCTGCGAATGAGCACACATTTAACACAAACGTCATCCGGCCACCCCCCTTTTAACCCTTTATTTCCCGAATTATAGCTACTGCCCTCAAAGCAACAATGTTAAAAATGTACAATTTCAAACTGAAAACATATAAACATTAAAATAGAGTTAAACATTTGAGTATTAAAATGGTTAAAACCATTAAGTATTAAATACATAAACAGTAAACATCAATCAACACCCTCTGTCACAAAAATGTCCATCTTTAAAATCTTGCCTGAAAAGAAAAGTTTTTGCCCGCCATTGGAAGGATATTAGGCAGGGGGCTATTCTGGCTTCCTTAGGCAGGAAGCTCCAGAGATGAGGGGCAACTAAAGAAAAGGCCCTATCTTGCATATCCATCCATCAACGAAGCTTGGAATGGTGGTGGGACTAAGAGAAGGGTCTCTCCTGAGGATTTGAAGGCCTGGGCTAGTTTGTGATGAGAGATGTGGCTTGCCAAATAACATGGATCTGAGCCATATAGAGCTTTATAGATCATAATTCTCCTGCCTTCAACCTCATTTAAAAAGCCCACTGGACTGGCAGTCAAATGATACTTCCTCTTGGGTGAAAGGACATATGTGTGGGAACTTCGGGATTTGACCCTAGTGGTTTTCTAATTGTGTATATTAGTATCTAAGTTTTTCAAATTAGCTTATCAGGATTTATCAATAGACACAGTGTTAGACTGGTTTGTATGGATGACAGCTTTCCACACCACCAACCTTTTTCTCCAGTAAGAAAAAGCAGGAGATCATTGGAGATATTCTGGGCTAGAGTGGACCCTTGGGATCCATTGGCGTTTGCTCCCAGAATCCACATAGTAGGCATGAGAAAAAAGTTATGAAAATGATTCGTTTCCTAAGAAATTCGTAAGAAATGCTACTTTCGAGTATTTCCGCACCTGGAACGCCAACCAGGAAGAGGACTTTCTTTTTCGAACTTCGGGGGCCAGGATTTTCTTAAGTGTCGTTATTAGGTCGTAAGGGGGGGGGGGCACCCTCCTTCTCTCTCACCACCCTCCCGCCTCCCTTGCCAATAAGTATTATGGCAAGGCAAGCCCTAAACTCGCTCCTTCTTTCGGCTGGAAGCCCGGAAAAAATGTAAACAGAGAGGATTACTCAGAAGTAAATCTGCAAGGAGGCACTTTGGATGATGGGCCCTCCTTTGTGGATTTACTTCTGAGTAAACCTCTCTGTTTACATTTTTCCAGGCTTCCTGCCTCTCCTGCCCTGCCAGGATCTAAAGCATCAAAGAGTATTGGGGTGAGAAACCAACCTAATGTATAATAGAATGAATGCTACTGTAAGTGCCTAATATTATAAGTAATCCAACTGGTCATACCTACATTCCATGCACATGCAATAATACAGCAGTAATAACAATAACAAGAGGTAAAATTCAAACCGAAGTATTCTGACTGGTCTCTCCTCATGCGGTGCAAACGGGCTCTTCTCTTATTAGCCGGAAATTAGCCGGGAAAAGCCAGCGTTGCTGCTTGGGAGCACACACATACATATTCTTGGGGGAATTTGCTGCAGAATTCCGGGCTCATAGAGAAGATTCTGCAGCAAATCCCCCAAAGAATATGTATGTGTGTGCACCCAAGCAGAAAATGCTGGCTTTCCCGGGCTCACAGAGAAGAGCCCATTTGCACCGCATGAGGAGGGACCAGTCAGAATACTTCGGTTTGAATTTCACCTCTTCTTATACCCATTGTTATTACTGCTGTATTATTGCATGTGCATGGAATGTAGGTATATGACCAGCCTGGGCAAACTTGGGCCCTCGCTCCCTCGGGATCGGGGTGAGAGAGGCAGCGAGGAGCGGGGGCTCCTCCTCCTTTTCTTTTGCTGCTTCCAAGAATAGAATACCCCCTCCCTCCCTCCTTTGCTCCCTCCTTCCTATTTGGAGAGTCCCATCTAGAATTCAGTGTGATTTATTCAAGTTTTTGGCCTACAACTCCCAGAAATCCCAGCCAATTTACCAGCTGTTAGGATTTCTGGGAGTTGTAAACAAAACCATCTGAATGCGCATGCGCTGGCATACGAACTACTAACGAATTTCATTAGTAATTAAGTTACATTTTAGAAATTTTTGGATTTTTTTGTAAGTCTTCCTATTACTAATCAAAAAAAAATCCCCCATTAGATTTTTGATTTCCTATTTTTGGGTTCTAAACCATGCCTACCACATAGATACCAAAATCCATAGATGCTCCAGTTCCATTATGTACAGTGCAATATTAAAATGGAATCTCTTATTTAAAATGGCAAAATCAAGCTTCGCTTTTGGGATTTTAAAAAATATATCTTTAAGCCATTGATGGTTAAATCCATGGGTAAGAAAGACTAGTCTATATTATATATTATTTTTGTTATATTAATTCTATTAATTGTGTTCCACACTGAGGTCAAACAATCCAGCCAATTCTGGTGAACTGTGTTTGTGTCACATCATGGACAAATTGGGCTTTATAGCAGATGTTCAGGAGTTTTCAGCCCACAAACTGATATGGACCATGTTGCAATATTGGAAAGTCTAAAAAAGACTGATTTATTTATTCCGTATTCCTGAGGGATGTTTTTCCCACTGCCCTTCTCTCCCTCCTTCTTTTTGTCTCTCACACTCTGTTCATACTCATTGCGAAGAGAGCTACAAGAAAAAAAATAGCCAAAAAATGGATGTCAGAACAAACATTAAAGGTCATTCTACATACGTGTTTGAACTAAGGAAGCATAAGGAAGAAATTATTTCCTGAAATGTAAGGTCTAACATGCACTCTTTTAAAAAGGAGGAGGAAAATAATAAAATTAAGAAAGGGGAAAGGCTGTGTCCTTCAATAAAATTTTCCTGATGGTTACATTTATGAGACTATGAAATAATCTCAGAAGCAAAAGCCCAATCCCCTGACAGCTCATTTCAGTCAAGGCTTGGCAAAATGTTAATAAATCATCAAGGGAGAACAATGCCATATTGCTTGGGACTTAGATTAGGAAAGCTTAATATATCATATGTCTCTTCTCTACAGGCTTTGGTTCTTACAAGCCCTGTCTGTTAAGAGCCATTCGGGAAGAGAACACATTTTCTATAAAATTCACAAAATGACTTAGGAAAGAATTCAGTATCTGGAGAGCAGAATGGAGTCAAGGAGTAGCTTTGTTTATAGATAGTTTGTTTATGCAAATTAATAGCAGAAGGTTGGAGCATCATTCTGGATGAATCATTGTAAAGATTGCTCATAATATTCAGAATTCATTTAAAATGGCTTTGAAGTTAACCCATGGTGCCCATGGTTTAGGAGGAGTAAAGGGAAAATGCATATCCTATATACCAACTGGAATAATGGTGGTCTAATGGGGTTGGCAGTTATGTGGATATTCCTCCAGATACTGTATTGTTAGTCTGCAGCTCCCAACATTCCTCATTATTTATTTATTTCTTTATTTACTTCATTTCTATTCTGCCCTTCTCACCCCACAGGGGACTCTGGGTGGATTACAATGTACACATTACATTTAGACACACAAACACACAAGAAAGACAGAGGCAATTTAACATCTCGCCTCCAGGGGGAGCTGTCACACTCCTTCATTCCTCAAAGTGTTTCCTGGAGAACTTTTTTATGGCCTCGTAAATCAGTTAAATTAAGCCTCCCCACTAAGTTGTACCTTAGTTTCCTACTTGACAGATGCAACTGTCTTTCGGGTTGCAAAGGTCAACAACAGGCTACACAATAGGTTGAGAGCCCACCTCGACCCAGGCAGGCCTTGAACCTATGACCTTCTGGTCAGTAGAGATCTTATGCAACTGACATCGAGCCAGCTGCACCACATTCCCACAATATTGGAGCTGCTGGCTACAGCTACTGAAACTTGCAATCTCAACCCTAGTGTAGCATTACTCAGTCACTAAAATATCCTAAAGTAGAAACATTCTGGCCCCAATCTAAAGAAGAAGTCAAACTGAATTAACAGGAATGTGAGTGATTTCCTAATTTTTTAAAAAATAAAAATGATTCCACATAAAAGATCATATTTTTCATTTTTCCAGATGTATTAATTTTTGTACAGAAAATTTTCATTTCAAAAGAATGCAACCACATGCAAATTTTAATAGAATTTGCTATGCACTGCAAATATTCTCATTAGTCCAGGTTTCAAATCTTTAAAAGCAGTTTTCAACCATTTTGCCGTATTTTTTATATTCTTTCCATTCTCACTATGATGCAGCCACAAAATGTATGCTTAGATTCTATCAAGTATAGTGGGGCACATAGAATCTATAGTTCCATGTGTAGAATAACTTATTGTTAATCAATTTGTCTACAAGCATTATTAAGAATCAGTTTGTAAGTTACAGTAACATTATAGCCATCACTTTATGGGTTCCTTATAATTAATTAGCCATTCTGTATAAGTAGGAATTCATATAGTTCAAGTGATTTTCACAGTCGTACCTTGGAGAAATCTCACATTTCCCAGTCATGGCTGTGATGTATAAATTCGTTCAGTTTATAAAATGAGAATATGAAGAATAACGGCATAATGCTTTAGAGTATGAGTGTGATGTATTCACTGGGATGGGAAAATGTGTCACTTTCCTCATTGAAAGCTTTGATATCTCAAATACAAAGAAACTTGTAAATTTAGCAATTGATCAAAAACAAACTGAAATGAAATCCTACCTACTTGTACTTGCCAAAGTCAAAAGGTACAACTATTCGCACAAAGGAGATCCTAGAGATCCCGAGTTGTAGAAGTTTTCGGTTGACTGCAACAAGGAGGAGAGCATTCCGTGTTATTGTGCCAACCCTCTGCCATGCTCTCCCGCCCGAGGTTCGCGCCTTGACCAGCTTGCTGTCTTTCAAGAAGGCCTGTAAGACCTTACTGTTCAAACAGGCGTTTGATTGCTGACTCTAGGGCACTTTACTGCAGACAATATAATCCTACGCGACCTGTTATAGTTACAAGTTGTGAATGTAATGAGTTTTTATATGCAATGTTTTTACCCATTTAATTGTGATATTAGGTGTTTTAGATATAGATGCGCGATCTGTACATGTGATTTATCTGTATTTATTTGTATCCTAACTGCTGTGAGTCGCCCCGAGCCGCACGGGAGTGGCGACGGACAAGTCGAAACAAATAAAATAATGTTGTACACATCTTCTATACAAGTATAAAAATAGCTTATCAGAAAAAAGAAATGGCAACTCTAAATCAATGTCAAAAAATCAGCTGAAATCATGGATTAAAATTCAAATTTTAAAGACTCCTTTTTTGCAGAATCCCTAATCCTAGATAGACAGCTCTCTCCTATGATCATTTTTTAAAAAAAATCCTGAAATATATGGTTTTTAAAATAATATTATGCTGAATGATTTAACTGTATTTTTATCAATGTATGGCATCAAATTGTTGCCAATTCTGTAAGTCACCTTGAATTGCCTTAGGGCTGAGAAAGGCGGGCTACAAATACTGTAAATAAATAAATACATTCCACCTCCATAAAAGGAAATAATTTCAAGAAAAGCTAAATTTCTGTTGAAAACTCAGTGACATGAAATTCTCCACCACTTTTTTAAAATTTATTTTTAAAAGTAGGAACATGTTTAAAATTCACCCCTACTTAATCACAGTTTGAATCATTCTCTCCATACCAGCAGATAGTAAGATGTACAACCAAGGCTAATTTTTAACAGGTAATAAATATAAGGTGTTGTCAAATATTAAAGTCTCAAAAGGGAAGATGTTAGGAAAAACCGATAATTTAAATTTCAACAAGTTGCTCGGTCCAGATGGTATTGATATCAGACTTTGGAGGGAGCTTTGTGGCTGAGTTGCCAGTAACAGCATTTAATTTGTCACTACTGGAGAACATTATTGATTCACTGAACCCATGAGAATTCCCAGAGGAGCCAAGGAGGATTCCAAAAAGAGGATTACATGATAAGAATATTCACAGCTAAAGCTACAAAATTTAGACAACCTGTCAACACACATTCTTGAGGAACTAAGTCAGCCACTCACTACATCTGGTTAGGATAGGAATTTTCCCTTATGTATGTTAAAAAAATGATTACCCATTATGGAAGGCTTTTATGTCTTCCTAAGGATCAGCCACTGACAGACAAAACAGGCCACCAAGTACAGCTGCTGTGAAATTACATTTATTTAACAAAAAAATGTGATTCTTGTTTATTTATTCTAATTATATACTGTCCTGTACTGATTGATTTTGAGAGAGCTTTACAATCCCATTAAAACATGACATGGAAAATAACAACCGTTGAAACATCATTACAACAGCAGATGAATGAATCAAACTGGAATGGCTCTTACCCGCACTGTACTTCTTTAGCTGTGCTTTGAACATGTCTACTATTTTGAGATAGGTTCAGACAGCTTGGCAATAAGAAAGCTGAAAACCCACTAAACAATAGTTGATGTTCCATTTAATAATCTGGAAAGTTTATTTTCCAGATGCAGTTGGTTTTAAAAGGGTTTTGTGAAAGAAATAAAACAGTCAAGTCAGGATCAAGAACCAACCTAACATTTTTCAAGGGCAGCTGTCTTTTGTCCTTCTGTGAAGGCAAGCTTCCTGTACATCCCAATATTTCAGCCATAAGGAAATGATTCACCTTTGACATGAGAAGAAAAATATTCTTCATTCTAAGTCTGAATCTTGCACTGTTTAAACATATTATTAAACTCTAATACATGGGTAAGCGAATACATTATCTACATTGGCCAAAGATTATTAGTGTTGCTGGTTACTACATCAATATTTATGATTTTCCTACAATGACATGTATCTAAACATTTGGATTGCTAGAATAAAACAATAAATATCTTAATTTGCCTCTACAACAATTTTAGGGGGGGAAAATCATTTTTGAAATACAAACATTCATATATGTGCCTGTATTCTGCTCATCTGGAAGGGCATGACTAGTATCACCCTGACGTTTATGGAGATGGGCTTTCCAACATGTATTCCATTGGAAATATTGCAGTGTTGAGAAACCAATGCACATTCTAATGCACAATTAAAGACACATTTGATCTTCCCTGTGGTTCTTGTTCCAACAAGTGTTACTAGAGCCTATGAGAAGCTGTGATAGATAGTAACAGGAGGTTGGGTGATATAGGCCAGTAAGGAAATAACATCTATCACTTCAGCTGCAGTTTATGAGCCAAGATTATTTCTTTGTGGCAAAGACATGGAGAGTCAACTAACAGTAGAACAAGTTAGCGGAAGACTAATCCTATATATCACAATGAAGTATATCAACAAAGAACTGAGTCAAAAAGTGTATAACAATAATACCATCTATATTAAGCATGAAAATGCAAATATATAATCAACTGAACACACATACGATGCCGTATGCAATAAATGTTGAAGTCCTACAAGTCCGAAATCCATAGGGTGAAATGCCCGTAGTCCCGATAACCCGGGTTTAGTGAAAGGTAGCGAGTCAGTCTGTAAAAACTCAAGGACTCATGTTCAATGAAGAATTATAATCCAAATGGGTAGTAAATCCAGGAAGATCATGCAGGACAAATGAAGAGTAGAAATATAAACTCTTAAGCGATGTAGAATAAACAGAAGACGATGGTGTGATTCATTCACTAAATCATTGGCCACTGTAATCCGTCTCTCTGGAAAGGAGCTTTATCAAGACTTCAATCATAACAATCTGTGTCCTTTCTGTAAAATATCCACATCATTAGCTAACAACATCACAAACCCCTAAATAATATATAGGAAATACAAAAATACATACCACAACATGTTTCATCATAGACATAACCTTACCGCAATCGGTAAGTTGACCTCAAAAGGTGATTAGTCCTCATTAACAGCCAGTATAAATACTTAAGGTGTTTAGATGAGCATGGAATGTCAACCCATTTTAGAGTGCTGTATCTAGGAGGAGAATCCATTTGTTTTCAGTCCTCCGTAGCACCTGATTGGCGTTCATATGCGGAAGGAGATTTACTTTTTCGAGAACCTGTACTTTTAAAGCACCAGCACCATGTTTATGTGTTTTGCAATGTTGATAAAAAGGGATTTCTTCACTCCCTGACTTGATGCGACTTTTATGTTCAATGAAACGTTGTCTAAGCTGCCTATTGGTCATTCCAACATAGACCTTTGGTAAATCACATGGAATGGCGTACACAATTTTTATCGATGCGCACGTGGCAAAGGATTTAGTCTAAATACATACCTACTGTTTAAGATGTTAGAACACACGGAGCAATGTACACTGTCTAGTTCCAGGGGCCAGGCTGCTTTTAGTTCTTTGTACATTATTTGAATGGGTCACAAAATCCCCTAAATTCTGAGTGCGCTTGTATGCTATTTCTGTTGGAGATTCAAGGCCTTTGATGTTCAAAATTAATGGCCAATATTTTTTACCACACTTACAAAGGTTCTGCTATGCGGTGATAAAGTGAGAGGCCAGACTATGCTCCTCAAAGGTCGTTTAATAGAGGGTTGTAATAATGTATTGTGATTTACACTGTCAGCTCTATTTTAGCCTTATTGATGATCTCAGCAGGATAACCTCTATCTAGAAAGTCTTGTGTCATGTGTTTTGCTTCTATATTATAATCTGCAGGATTAGATGAATTCCTTTTAATGCGCAGTTCTTTGTTGATATACTTCATTGTGATATATCGGATTAGTCTTCTGCTAACTCGTTCTACTGTTAGTTGTGCCTTTTCACCCTTGCTCTCGTTTTGTGAAAGACATGGGAGAGTCACAGTGCCAGGGGGAACATCTAAGGTATGGAGGTGTACTAATAAAGACTTCTACCTCTCCCTGTGGGTTTATTTACACTGGCTGCTTAATCCATGTACAGTCCAAAGTTTCTGGAGTGGTCCTTAATCCTCTAGAGTGGTCTTGAGAGCAGTTACTCACTCTGTCACCAATCTACAGTGGCAGTGGAGCAGAGTCTTTAGATTCAAACCTTACTGGACAATCAACTTGTTACCTGTTACCACTGCCAGACAGTCACAGAACTCCAAGATAGCAGACATATCCATTTAAACATGGAGAAACAGTGCCTGCAAAGGCTCGGAGCTGTCCCAGAGCTTTATGGCCATCCAGCAGTGGCAATGGCAGTGATACATGCCAAATCCATCCCATTTTCACATTTGCATCTCGACTTAGAAGGAAGTCCCATTGAGTTCAATATGCTATACTCTCATAAGTCTGTTGGATAGCCCTTAGTAAGGCTGAGAAGCACAGGGAAAAGGGGATGCTGGCAGTAACCCATGTAGACAGTGAGCGTTGAACCTGGTTGTACTGTCCATACCATGCTGAAATATGGGACTGTTCTGGAGTTTCACTGAAGTTCTGGAGCATTCCTCGATTTTAGTTCTTACGTGGCTAAACCTGATTAACTCAATTTACTCTGAAGTTAGGATCAGGAACCCCTGGATATCATGTAGACATGCAGATTCACAGCCAATGTAGGATATTGAGATTCTGGAGAAAATGCTTGTGTCTAATGCTAGGAATGTGAGGAAATAGAAGATGTCAAAGGTAGCCAAATGAGGAAATCACTTATCTTCATCACACTAGAGAAAAAATCCACTTAAAATCCGGTTTCTGTCTCCTGCAGAATTCTGGGGTTTGTAGTTTAGGGAGGAGCCTTTAACAGCCTCACTAAATAAACTACAAACCCCAGAATTCTGCAAAAAGCAGAAATCGGATTTTAAGAGGATTTTTTCCTCTAGTGTGAGGAAGTGGTATATGTCATTTATCTATTGTTACTGCATTAAGTAAATTGTAAGGCAAGTGGCTCAGATCTGGAAAGACTGTGTACAACTGCTCAGGTAAAAATGCCAGAGATACTCCGAAGTAAGTCCTATTCTTGTGCCTTCGGGTTGGCATACAGAACTACTCTTTGCATCTCCACTTAGAAGGAAATCCCACTGAGTTCAAAATATTTTACTCTGATAAACCCATTGGATTACCCTTAGGAAGACTGGCTAGAACTGCAGCCTTAATTTAAAAAAACCAAGATGCCTCTAGACTTGAAGTATAATTTCTGTTGTTCTGACTGATATCAAAATTAATTCCATATCAATAATTAATAATTATTTTATTTGCCCTCTCTCATTCCTCCCAACATTCTCAAGTGGTCCAGAGTTTTTAAATGCAATTCAGCATGTTAACTTTTTTATGCTGACAATAATGTAATTGCACAAAGAAACATACTAACCGGATTCTGAACACCGCAAGATCGCATTTATATTTTCATTACGATATTTGCAGAATAATGTACAGAATATGGATGAGATACACATCATTTTCTTTTCTACCAGATGCTTAAAGGGGCCATTAACCAAAAGAAATGAAATAATTTCAAATGTATTCAAGGGCAATAAAACAGAGGAAGGATCTTCTTTTTTACTGTTCCTGCATCACACAGTATAATCCTTGGGGGTAATGATTGAAGATGCTTTGGAAGAAAGTTTGGAAATGTTACTTTCTTTTTTATATCTTTCAGGACAAATCTACACTGGTTACTTAGGATGGTTTGAAACTGATTTGGGAGAAATCAATTTTGCTATGCAGATGATTAGATTGCCATGTCTGGAACAGGTTGGAAGTCAGGAAGGTGATTACATAAACCATAGAAGGTGGCCTCAAATCAATTCTAGAATCCACAGGATTTTCCTCTGATTTCTGACAAGCTGTACATCAGTGCTCTGAAGGCATAAGGGTAAGAGGGGAAGGGATAGGAGTGGAGACAAAAAATTATAATTGACCCTTGCTAACCAGCAGGCCCGTAGCCAGGATTTTGATTGGGGGGCATGAATTTGAATGGGGGGGCTGAGTCTGAGTGAGAGAGGATCTACTCTAGCAAACCTTTTCTATCATTATCCCAATACCCTCATGCATATGGGATATATTGAGCATGGTGATCAGATAAACTATTAAACTATTATGTTTATGAATAAACATAATAGTTTAAATAGTTTAAATAATGTACCAGTAAGGCCTTCCCGCGGACCACACTGAGAATTTCGAGGGGAGGGGGCTGAAGCCCCTCAAGCCCCTCCTGGCTACATGCCTGCTGCCCAGCTATGTTCTTGAGTTTTTTTTTTTTTTTTGCAGTCCTCTCTTTCCAAGTTTTAAAATGTGCTCCAGTGTGGGTCGGTGTCTGTAATATGCTCCACATTCTGTTGAGCCAATGTGATATGAATCCATGTGATGTGGATTATATGGGGGAGTTGCTGAACTGCATTAAGGGGTTTCACTCCAACTTTCCCTTGACTTTGCATGATGCACTTCAAACCCTTTGATTCGTGCTGCAGTGTGCTTTGGTAATATGCATTTTGTAGCCATTGCTGTTTGAAGTCAGCTTTAGGCTGCATTAAAGAGTCAATGAATAGTATAGTATGGGAAGGAACAGAACAAAATGAAATAGAATAGCTTTATTGTCATTGTGCATCATACAAGGAAATTACATGCCAACCCAATCACATTTTATATGTAGAATTACACCACAAAAAATAGCCATGGTGTTCTTCCTGTGGTGTGGGTTGGTAGAGAACTTCTGTTTTTTTCAGGTTGACTTCCAGCCCAAACAGTTCTGCAGCTGTTGCAAAGCAGAATGTTAGGCACTGCAGAAATTGTGATTTAGGTAGAAAAGAGTTATTATAGGTATTTTAGAGGAATAGTCAGTTTGATTAAATATGTCATTATAGAACTAAAAGGAACAGCACAAATTGTTAATTTTGAGCCTACATTCACAACTATAACTAGATTTTTCAGCAGTCAGTTTTACCAGCCAGTAGTGTACCCCAGCAGAATCACCTTTGTTTCAAACAGTCATGATGTAGGTCAAAAGTATCCTCTTTTTATATAAGTATTTCTCAAATCAGTTTCCTTACATTTGAAAGGGGTACTGACTGGCTACCCCTCACTTCTAAACATCTATCTTCTTATAATTTTTCCTTGCCCTGAATTATGATATTTGACACATAAATTACTTATGAAATTCATTGGTACCAGACACAGTGATAGCTACTAATTTAGATGTCTGTTAAAATCCAGAGCTTGGCATGTTATCCCTTTTTAATTGCGTCTCCCAAATTCCTCCAACCATCACAGCTGATGGCCACACTGGTTGGGAAATTACAAGACATGTAGCCAAAACATAAACTTCCCCAACTCTCTCTCTCTCTCTCTCTCTCTCTCTCTCTCTCTCTCTCTATATATATATATATATATATATACCCATCAATGAAAGCTCAAACTCATCACCGCCATCACCACCACCACTACCATTATCCAACTTTTATCTCAATTGAGATACAAAGTGACTCAAAATATTTAAAAAGTGCAATTTAAAATCCACACCATACAAATATTGAAATAAACTTGACTAAAACAATGATTTCAAACCCTTAAAACACTTAAAACACTGTTAAAATAATCAAATACTACAGTACCCCTCTGGCTCACTCCTAAAACAGGGGTTCACACAGGAATCCCACAGCATCCCTTTCTGGGTTCATCCTGTAAGGAAGGAATGAGACTACTGTAAAGCTGTAAGGGCCATTTTAACTGCTAACTGTAAGTATTTAATACCCCTGTCTGCTGGGTAATGCCATCCCTGTTCATTGGGGAAGCCTGTATGCTGGATTCAATGGACTGATGCACCAGTAATAGCCTGAACAGGGCAAATGAATGAACAGAACTTCCAGCCTGGATTTTATCTAATTTGTGGATGAGCCTAGAGAATTTTAGCAATGCATTCCACTGTATCCACTGTCTGCTACCAAAAGCCTGTTTGCTCCGTAGCTCTGTGGAACATCATTATATAAATACAACCATAGTAATACAACTGCATGAACAGGGCAAATGAATGAACAGAACTACAGCAGCCTGGATTAAAAGTGGAATGTAATTGCGTCAGTTGCCCCAATGAGCCTAGAGAGAATTTTAACCAAACTGTCCCATTCCACTGTATCCACTGTCTGCTTTCCCCCCCTCTGGACAAGGACCCAAAACCTCTTTATGTTAAACCTTTCTGAATGCTTCTCAAGAACCTACTGAACTTGACATGGATGCCAAAGGCGGTGCTCTCAGTTGTCACAAATAGAAGCATGCCTAGTGACACACTGGTGTCAAGTTGGTTTGAAGAAGAAGAGGTTGAGGGCAGCACAAGGAAATAAAACTTTGACACTCTTAAATCTTTCAATTTAGAAGAAGACAGAAGTAGACTATTCATGACACCTATGTCAAATTGTTTAAGTTCATACTGAGGATAGAACAGATTCAAGGAAAGGGATTTCCTACAGCTAGATTCTGTCAAGCTAAATACATAAGTCAACATGGGAATTGAAATGGAAGTGAGCACTGCCTTGCCTCTGTACTTTTTGTGGTAATAAACATCAGACATGCTGTCATTAGGAACAATGAAAGGAAATGCCTTTGGTACATCCCGATTGTGACAGTATATCAGTATCTCCAGCAAAAAAGAAAGAAAAAGAACAATTCATGAAATTATCTCTCTCTTTTGATTGAGTTCCAAGAGGCATTTATGGCAAGTACAATTAGTCTATATAGAACTTAATTGCTTTCTGTTCTGCCAATCCTTTTTTACTCCATCTGAATTGCCAACAAACCCTCTAAACTCCAGGCTTAGCACATGTGTCATGCTCTGTCGCTACTCACTATGCTGCTGAAACATTCCGGTCCTTGGCAAGTAACCACCAGAGTGATGAGACTGGGCTCAATCCAGACGTGCAATATGGTTTTGCTCTAAGCAAAAATGTACAATAGAGAGCTTCTCCAAAGACAAAAACACTGGAGCAGCAAATGCATCCCACCTGTTTAAAAGAAGGTTTGGAGAATTATGGCATTAGACTACTGGAATTTCAACATTTCCATACCCAGTGATGAATAAAATGAACCATATTATCACAATGTCACTTGATGGCACTGAAAATGTCCGTTTACTATTTATTGAAATAATTCCCATAAATGCAAAAGTGGTGTAGTCTTTCATTGAAATGTAAAACTCATGCCAGTAGGTTGGATCCAAAGATTCCCTTCAATTTTTTGCAAGGGAACCTTTCAGTACGGTTTAGTTTCAATGTGATAAGACTCAGTGTCTTCTCAGTTATGGAAAACCTTATGACGAATTACTTAAGTAGCTAGAATGTTTGGAGAAGAGAAGCCTGTGGACTTTATTGCATAAAACCGCTATTCCATGGGAGCAATGCAATTATAAATAGTAAATACATACCAGGATGAACATTTTCAATATTGCACATCTCCTCCCTATGTAATTGTGCTGATTCAATCATCCATGGTCCTGTGGTCATACTTCCCCATACTCTCATAATCCTTTCCTCCCACACTTCAACTGCCCTGTATTTTTAAGAGTAATTTCACAATTTCAGCAATGAAAATGAAAAGTTAAATAATAACGATAACTGTAAGCTATTACATGAACAGAAAACAAACAGCTCAGGAATAGCATGGGGAGAGTGGGAGAGAAGGAGACTCCTGCATCTCTGCTGGCACAGAGTGGAACAGACTCACTGCAGAAAGATAGATGATGGAAACTTTGTGGGACTGCAAGCTATTGACAGATTTCAGCCATCCACAGTGTAGGGAGGAAGGAGACTGGTAGTTGGATGTGCCCAGTGTCATACAACAGAGACTGTCACCAAATTTGACAGTCCAGCTTCAATGCTAGTTTGTCTATCTCATGCGATAAAAGCCATGTGAAGCGACACAATAGTAATTTTAAAATAACTTAAGGCAGTGTTTTTCAACCTTTTTTGAGCCGCGGCACATTTTTTACATTTACAAAATCCTGGAGCACACCACCAACCAAAATGACACTCTAACACAGTAATACATATAGTTAATATGTTTTTAAATGTATTTATACACTCAATGTGAAACCTGAACCTGTTTCAATGAACACAACATAGATATCCTGGCAGGAATTGTAGAAAGACACAAACTTCCCACACGGAACTCCCATAAACAAGAGAAAATACTATAAGAGTTTGGTGGGCACTGACCTTGGGTTTTGGAGTTGTTGTTCACCTATATCCAGAGAGCACTGTGGACTGAAACAATGTTGGATCAGGACCACAGATGGAGTTTGGGGAAAATAGACTTTGACATTTGGGAGTTACAGTTTCTGGGATTTATAGTTAACACACAATCAAAGAGCATCCTGAACTCTTGCAACAATGGTATTGAACCAAACTTGGCATATTGAACTCTCATTACCAACAGAAAGTGCTGAAAGGGTTTGCTTGGGAATTGACCTTGAGTTTGGAAGTTGTAGTTCACCTACACCCAGAGAGCACTGTGGACTCAAACAATGTTATGTTATGTTGTTGTTTGTTTTCTATCCAGAATCACAATGTTGGAAGGAGGCTCACCACTTTAAGGTCCCTCAAACACGCATGGGAAAACTTCGGCCCTCTGGGTGCTTTGGACTTCGATTCCTAACAGCCTGAGGACCTTTACTGCTTAAGTGGCTGAGAGGAAAAAAAGGAAAAGGGCCTGAGGCTGCTAGGAATGGTGGGAGTTGGAGTCCAAAACACCTGGAAGGTCCAAGTTTGCCCATGCCAGCTTTCGACAGAGACCTCTTCCTCCCCCTTCCCTTTCGCGCCCTTTCTTCCCCTCCTGCCAAACACTTTTTCTTCTACACTGCCACTTCTGCCACCATTTTGATCCGAGGGGGCAGCGTGAGCATGTTCAGAAGGGGAGGGGGGAGGGAGGAAGACATGACCCGTGCGGGCGCTACTGCACAGACTCACCCCAGAGCAAAGCGAGGAGAGCGAGGCTGGGAAGAAGGGAGCCCGAGTGGAGAAGAAAAAGTGTCCAGCAGTAGGGGGAAGAAAGGGTATTGGAGGTTTCAATTTCCCATGGCACACCTGATGATCGCTCACGGCACACTAGTGTGCCACGGCACACTGGTTGGGAAACACTGACTTAAGGGATGTCATGCAGCAAGCTTGTTTTCTACTGTTCTGGAGATGCCAATAGAACCAATGGATTTCAACTGCAAGAAGAGATATTCTACCATAACATTAGGAAGAATTTTTCCCTATTTTGTCAGGATTGCCAACAAACCATGCAAACGTTATAAAGAATATTGATGAAAAAGAGAAAGACTCAGAATGTGATAGACTCTCCCACATCTTCAAGCAGAGTTTGGATAGATCTTTCTTAGGAGTGCCTTAGCTGTATATTCCATTATTATTATTATTATTATTATTATTATGTCAAAGAGCACAAGTCATTGAAAACTTTTGGAGCCTATCTTAATAGTTTGGCTCTCCAAATAAAAACCAAGTTAAAACAAACTCAGGAGCTCTCTCTGCGCTTCCTTCATGGAATAGATTGGACTTGAAAGTCTTCCAACCTGAGGATTCTATGAGCCTAGATTATGAAATCTTCCCCAATACTGCAGAGTTTACAAGTAACACAGAACTATAGCCAATTTTGGTTCCTTGACAAAACTCTGATATGTACAATATGTTTGTCTGGGTTCTGTGAAACCTCATTCAACATTATGCACCTAAATAACATAACATGTGAAGGAGCTCCAAGATATGCAGACATTTCACTTTGAAAAAAACAACAAAATGGTAATGAAAACTATGCCTGGGTTTGAATTGCTATAAATATTTATTTTGGGTGGGGACTGTAAGAAATGAATGATTTTTTAAATTAAAAAAACTGCACAGAAAACATAAAAACACATAAATTATGCACAAGAGCCATCTTGTGAGGTCTACCAGGCTGATAGCCAGCCACCTCACTCAAGAAAGGAAAAAAAGTCAAAAGGCAATTTAGCTGGCCTGTAGTCATTTTAAAAAGTAAAATGTTGCCTGCTTTATTTACTTGTTATTGTTTTACACATTAAAAAATACAGCACTATACAACTTCAATAACATTAAGAAAGTAACAGTTGCGGTGTTGTGTGATTTCCAGGTTGTATGACGGTGTCCTAGCAGAATTTCACCTGCATCTGTAGCTGGCATCTACAGATCAATCAAGTCAGCTGTTAAACATCACACAGTAAAGGTATAATTTACTTTTTGTGTAAACCAGAACTATTCAACATGGTGGTCCATGGACCAATACCAGTCCACCAACTACTGGCTGGCAAAATGCTGTGAGTTTCCAGGAAAGAACAGAAATTGTAGTCAATGGATACAAACATGGTGCTGGTCTCTCTTCCCATATCAAATAGCTTAGGAAGTACTGACCTAATGAAAAGTAATAGAGAAACAATTCATGAAATGGAAAGGGGAAACATTTAAAAGAGTGGGTAAAATTAGGGCCTTAAAATGTTTATAATACCGGAATTGCTATATCTACTTCAAACACTACCAAATATAGTAGAAGTGGGGATGTTAAAGATATAGGATAGAAGAATTTAAAAATGGGCAGGTGGAGAAAAAAGGCCCAGAATAAGAGATAAATGGTTAAATGTAAAAGAGGAAGGAGGAGGCTGGGGAATACCAAGTTTAGAAGCATATCATGGTCCGTTTCAAATTCAAAGATTGTTAGAAATACAATATGCTAGAAAAAAATTGGTAAATATGGAGAAAATAATAAATAATATTTAAAAAGAAATAATATTTAAGGAATGGAATAGGAGAGAGGAAACACAATGTAAGGAAGCATTTAATGGAAAATAGGTAAAGGTTGTCACGATGCAGGGTCTCGGCCCAGCCCCTTAATCACACACACAGAGACGGTAATCAGCTAACTATTTATTGAATAATAAAAAACAGGTAAAAAGGTAATTTGTCCATTAAAAGTATCAAAAGTTCAATCCAAAGGTAAAGAGTCCGTAGGTAAAATCCAAAGGCAAACGTGGCAAGGGCTCCGCAAAACTATGCGGATCAAGAACTTGGTCCGTGGCAAAAACAAGGCAAAGTTCAGGAACAACTCCAAGTAACTACTTGGCAAGACTCGAGCCGGCAACTTGGCTCCGTGGAACTCCGCTCGCTTCACTCCGCTTAGAATAGAAGTGGCCAAGCTACTGAGGATCCGTTCCCAAGGATCCTATACTTAATCCCTGGCGAGGCCCCGACGCTCTAGGCTTCTGCGCCAATCTGTGCTACGGGATCTCGCGCCTCTCTGGCGCTCTAGGCTACGGTGCCAATCCCTCCTGCTGGACTCAATGCTCCGTCTCCTATCAAAGCTCCGTCCTTGCCTCCCAGCACCTGGGTCGCTATCTTCATGAGAGCTGAACTCCCTTTCAGCTTCCATGGGCTCATCCTCCACCGTTTCCCTGATCCTTTCCTGCGACCCATAACCACCTGGTTTCTCATAATGGTCAGAGTCATCACTCTCAGGGTCAGTCTGAACTTCCCAGCTAGCATAGCCGTCAGGCCATTCATCATCCCAGGCCAAACTCTCTGTGGGAGAGGAAGGCCCAGCTAACTCAGCAGCCCTTTCCTCCATGTCCTCATCAACTGCAGCTGGCCCTAATGCAAGTGGAACCCCCGGTGCTGCCCCCCTGCCCCCCCAGGCACGAAAGGGAACTGGGTTGCTACACAGGTAACTAATAGGTTTATTTGTACCTCACCTCCATAGTTATTTATTATTATTTATTTACTTCATTTATATTCCGCCCTTCTCACTCCGCAGGGGACTCAGGGCGGATTACAGTGTACACATTACATTTAGACACACAAACACACAAGACAGACAGAGACAATTTAACATATGGCCACCAGGTGGAGCTGTTGCACTCCTTCATTCTTCAGCGTGTTTTCTGGAGATCTTTTTTATGGCCTCGTAAATTAGTTAAATTTAGCCTCCCCACTAAGTGCTACCTTAATTTCCTACTTGACAGATACAACTGTATTTTGGGTGGCAAAGGTTGACAACAGGCTACACAATAGGTCGAGAGCCCACCTTGACCCGGGCAGGCCTCAAACTCATGACCTTCTGGTCAGTAGAGATCTTATGCAGCTGACACCCAGCCAGCTGTGCCACATATCCCTGAAGGGACTTGGGCAGCTTACATAGGGACAAGCCCAACCAACATGGTTAAACTATAGCATATTAAAATATCTAAACAACAACATTATAACAAAATACATACTAGGCACTTGAATCTGTGAAACAAGACAGCAGGAAAATCTCATAGACAAATCTTAAGCTTGGCAAAAACTTGGTACATGAAACTAAGAGCACTTGAAAACAAGACTGTGATGAAATAATGTTGGCTCAAATGAGGCAACTCTCTCCCATGAATCATTATAAAGCTTTTTCAGATCCCAAAACTGAAAGTATTTCTCTTGATCTTCCCACCAGATAAAGGTTTGTTATATCTCTTTTGCTGTAGATGAACTGATTGTCTCAGTCTCTGAAGACTTTGTCTCTACTAAAATCTTGCTTTCTGTCCAAGCTTTCATTATTTTCTCCCTCTAACATCTGCACCTGACAAATCATTTTCAGACAGTTGCTCTGAGAAAAGCTGTGAAGGGCCTCTCCCAAAAATGTTGCCTTGTGAATCTTCCTGGGACAGCTCAAGCCCAAGCAAAACCTCATTACTAGTGTCAACAGACCCAGGCCCACCATCAGGAACATCAGTCCCATTTCCATCATGAACATCAACATGAACATCAGACAAAATCACAGGCTGGACAGGCTGACGTACAACATATAAGACAAAATATTAATAGATGAAGGGAGAAAATTAGGAACAGGACAGTCCATTTGAGAAAATGATAAGGAAATCTCTGAGAGATGAGAAAAAAGTGGCAGGAGACTTGTGCGAACTATAACATTAAAACAAGAAATAACAGAGGAAATATTTCAAATGTGGTGAATTGATATGGAAAGTGACAGGGAAGACACCCAAAGGGAAATAAGTAATATAGCAAAAGAAAAATATAATGTACTAAGGGAATTAAGAAGGAAAATGCTACAAAAATGGCACAGGACTTCTGCATAATTTTCACATTTTTTTAACCAGGAGTAAAGGACAGGTGTTGACATGACACAAGAGGTGTGTTTAATCACATGATATGGGAATGTGATAGTGTACAGACGTACTGGAGAATGATTGAAGGAGAAATTAATAAAATTTTAAATCTTCAAATAATAATAATAGTCAAACGAAATGTATTACAAGCAAGGATACCAGAAGTTTATAATGTGCAAAAGGAAAAGGTGGTTGACAGATCAATAGCGTGTTCTCAAATTGTTTTAGTGATGGGTTGGAAAGATAGAACAAACTGGACTCTAACAAATAGGAATCATTATGTAGTTAATATGTTAAATATGGAAAAAACAAAATATAAATTGAACAATAAAGATAAAATAGAAAATGTTATAATAATTAAGAAGAAGAAGAAGAAGAAGTTTATTTTTCTACCCCTCCTCCATTTCCCCAAAGGGACTCGGGGCAGCTTACATGGGGCCAAGCCCAGGCAACATACAATTAAAAGCAGAACAATAACATATGACAAATTAAAATAGCATAAAACAACATAACAATAATAAGCAAGCATCAAGCAACAACAGACTAATTTTGGAAGGCGGAAGAAGGCCAATATGCAAACAGATTGATTAAAGGGTAAGTGATTCGATAACGTGGATAGAAACGTATAATAGCATAGGAAAAAAATCATGGAAACAGAGCAATTAAACAGGATCAGGATCAATTCAGTTTAATTTACAAATATAAATAATAATGTAATATAGGGAATCAGATTAAATGATGAATTGAGGTCACGATACAGGTCGCATGTTTACAGAGGGGTTTAAATTTTTTTAATGTGTTTTAATGTATTTTAATTGTATTTTTAAATGAATTTTATGTGCTTGCTTCTCTTCTGTAAACCGCTCTGGGCACCAGAGAAAGCGGTATAGCAAATCGAATTTAATAAATAAATAAATAATAATAAATTTGTCATAGGAGTCATCCATCGAAAGAGTATGTTGGATCCAGTTAGGAATTACTTAGAGAATGTATTAAGATGTAGAGTGAAAAAACTGAGATTAGGAATGATATTTCAAATGTAATTTCTGTAGTTTATTGTACAAAGTGTATGTTCAAGGGGGAAGTGTGGGCACTGGGTGGCCATTTTTGGCTTTTCCACCCTCCCAGTGGATTTGATGGGAGGAAAAAAATCCTATATCCCAGGATTTGATCTCAGGTTATCTATTTATCCCATTTTATCTGGCAGTGGAGACTCATACAATCCAATTCAAAGCAGGGTTGTTACGACAGTGGCACACCTGGCATTCCCATGCACGATGCAGGATTTGTGCTCTATTGCCCTGTAGCTCTTGAGAAGAGCTCAAGTATAGAACTCTGCAAGAAGTCAAACACAGAAATTCAGCTTAGGTTGCAATAGGTTCACATGCATAAAATAGGGTTTTTTTTAAAAGAAAGAAAGAAATGTAAGGCTTGACATGATTTGTTCATCCAATAAAAATGAGTTCTGGTTGCCTTATTACATCAGTCAAATTGGCAAGATCTGAATCAATTCCCTCCAGGGTCAAGAGGTTAAAAACTGAGAGAAAATGAGCAGGTGAAGCAATTGTTTTAGTACGTATGTATTTATTGTATCTTTCTCAAGGTGGGTTTTTTTTTAGAGAGAGGGGCACTAGCATTTCAAGACTTAAGTGATTCCACGTGTTACTTTGCCTATGTCTTAATTATAATATAATACTTTTTTGAGAGAGAATTTGGTTTTTTAAGAAGACAACAGCTATTATCTTAAATTATGATTGAAGCAGAAGTACATGTTTTTAGATCGTGTACTGCCTTATAGATGACAAATGCTACAGAGACAGCCCAGATCATGGTTGTCCAGTTTGACTTGTGCCCAAATCTTCATGCCTCCTATTTGTAACAATTGGAAATCAACATGTACACATACACAAAGTTTAACAAAATTGTATGAAGTGCACAAGCATAGTAATCTCTCAGAGAGAGATCATACCGGTTAAATGTCAAACAAATAATTAGAATTATATAATAACCATGCTGCATTATCACACTATACTTTAGAGTTAGCTTCCAAAATTATGACATGGGCATCAAAATCCTTCCACTTCCTACCCATAGTTTTATAATCCCATGTGATCTCCTGAAGGCTACACCTTGCAGTCACATTGTTTCCCACATAGACTAATAGAAAGGGGTATTAGCCTATGGCAGGCATGTAGCCGGGGGAAAGGGCTTCAGCCCCCCCAATTCTCAGGCCGAGAAGGCCTTACTGGTACATTATTTAAACTGTTATGTTTATTCATATCATGATCTGATCACCATGCTCATTATATCCCACATTCATAGGGTTATTGTGATAACAATACAAAAGGTTTGGTAGGGTAGTCCCTCTCTTACTCAGACTCAGCCCCTCCCGAATCAAACTCAGCCCTCCCCAAATCAAAATCCTGGTTACGGCCCTGGCCTATGGGCTTGAAAGGCCTTGTCGGCCATCACATATTTCCTCTCCAGAGGGACAGCATACCTCTCAAGTCATCCTATCTATCCTGCAAACCATTGCTTTTGTTCCCCTCAGCAGGCAGCCCCCTGCCATCACCAGGCATCTCTTTGGGTTTGGTAGTGGCCTTTTCAAGTGCAGAATTTTCCAGGAGCACCTACACATTCCCTGAGGACAAGTTCTGTTGCACTTCCTCCTGTTCTGCACCATTACTGGTGCTGGAAACAACATTGAATTGATTTTGGAGCTCCACACTCATGGTATAATCCCTGGTTTTTCTACTTTTATGTGTTACAGTATCTAGCTCCTGTGTTTGGGAAGGGAAATCCTCCTCAGAGGCATCCCCTTTGTGTTTCTCCTCTAAGATGGTCTGCTCATCTGTGTCCAAGACAACCTTTTTCTCCCCAATACATTGGAATGTGGATACATGGTCCTCAAGGCACTGGACCTTCTCTTCTAAAAGGGCCACTAGTTTGAACGTGCTGCAAGTAAGTACTCACATTCTTGAGTAAGAACACAAACACCTTGGATTTTTAGCACTCTTAAGTAAAGAATGGAATGGAAATCTTGCTCTCCCCCACCAAACAACCACAGAAGCACCTGTTTGTTGAATTTTGATATGCTGAGCTTCAGCAACTGGTGCTGTACCTATACAGAAATATAGTGACAATTAGCATCTCCCCTAACTAGTCTTTGATTTCCTTCCTCTGACCTTCTTCTTCTGTGGAGGTGCCTTTCCCTCTTGAGACCAGTTTTTCACTCAGATGTTCTGAGGCCTCACCAGAACAATAGAACCGTAACTAGAAGGCACCCAAGCAAGCCTCCACTCAACACAAGTAAATAGCCTTCTTCCAAAAAAAACCCCAAACAAAACACCACAAAGTCTCCCAAATGACACCCTGGGATTTATGAGGTTTCCCATGTGTGTGTGCGACACTTAAATAAAGCTCACTTTGTGCTGTCTATTTACAATAATCTGGAGTAGACTGCTTTGGAGCTATCATCCCAAACACTAAAAGCCTATTTGTTTTATGGTTTGGGAGCATTCTGCTTGTAATGTGCAAAAAAACATAACTATCAACCCTTTCTATGACTGCTCGGAAGCTGCAATTAGTCCAACGTTTGGCAGCCAGGTTACTAACAGGAGCGGAGCACAGGGAGCATACAACTCCTTTGCTGCACCAGCCCCACTGCACCAGCCAATTAGCTTCCGGGCACAATTCAAAGTGCTGGTTTTAACCTACAAAACCCTATACGGTTCTGGCCCAGTTTACCTGTCCGAATGGATTCTCCCCTACGAACTATCAAGAACATTAAGATCCTCCAGAGAGGCCCTGCTCTTGGTCCCGCCGGCTTCGCAAGCGCGGCTGGTGGGGACGAGAGACAGGGCCTTCTCTGTGGTCGCCCCTCAGCTGTGGAACTCTCTACCAAGTGATGCTAGATCTGCCCCCTCTCTGTTGTCCTTTAGGAGGCTGGTGAAGACCTGGATGTGGAACCAAGCCTTCCCAGAATAGGCTGAGATTGGCTATTGTCTGAATGTATGACCACGTTTACAGATTGAGTGGAATTGTTTTAATGGTGATGTGGTTTTATGCTGGGTTTTAATGTATTTTAATATGTTGTTGTAGTTGTTTTTAAATTGTATAGCATTGAATTTTTGCTGTTATGCTGGTTTGAGTCCCTCGATAGAGGTGAGAAGGTCAGGGTACAAAAGTTTTAAATAAATAAATTTGTGAAATACAATATATACAGGACATAATCTCCATTATCTGAATAAGTTTTAAAACTTTGAGAATTATAATAATGAAATATGGTGATCGTGGAAATGTAAGATAAAACAGATATTCTGTCTTGCATCCACTTTTCCTCATTGTCCTCAGAATATTTCAGTTGCTGAAAATTGAGTTCAAAGTATAAAAAAGGAATTTGCACTCAATTAGTTCAGCAGATGGGAGAGGAGAGTCCGGAATTGTGTGCTTCTCAGTAGGCTCAGGCTCCTTCCATACAGCTGCATAAAATCCACTTTGAACTGGGTTATATAGCAGTGTGGATTTATATAATCCAGTTCAAGGCAGATATTGTGGATTATCTGCCTTAATGTTCTGGGTTATATGGCTGTGTGGAAGGGCTCTCAGGAAAAAGCAAAATGATGTAGTCTCTCCTAACTTGTGTCTTCTTCCTCATTCTGATATTGCTTGGTCAGATTTATTCCAATATTTACCTATCAAATGCTGGTGGGCACCTTCACAATTTTTAGGTGCATAAGTCAGGTGAAGGACATTTTGATATTCATCCAATATGGCTCATCTGTGTACATTATGAAAATGTAGAGTAGAAGACCCCACTAACTATGACATTAATTTATGGACAGGAGGATGAAAGAAAATATCAAGGTTCAATGTCACGAAGGGCAAAGGAAATTTTGTGTATGTATTTCACATCACCAAACAGAAGAAATGTTTGCCCTTTCCAATCTTAGAATAAGGCACAGAAAAGTGAATAGATGAATTTGCTTAGCTAATGAGAAGACAAAATGTATGCCAAATCAAGCAAGGGGGGAGAGACTGATTTGTGATAGTTAGGAGACACATTCATCAAACAGCATGGAAGTGATAAAATACTAACTAAAGGTTGGTGTTTTTTTTCCTTTGGATTTGTTTCACATTAGCCCCCCCCATTGTCTACTTGGTCTCTCCCTCTCTATTCATTGGGAAGGCCCGCCTCCCTTTACCCTGGGGGTTCTGTGTGGGAAGTTTGACCCAGTTCTATCATTGGTGGGGTTCAGAAAGCTCTTTGATTGTAGGGGAACTATAAATCCCAGAAACTACAACTCCCAAATGTCAAGGTCTCTTTCCCCTGAACTCCATCTGCATTCATATTTGGGCATATTGAGTATTCATGCCAAGTTTGGTCCTGATCCAACATTGCTTGAGTCCACAGTGCTCTCTGGATATAGGTGAACTACAACTCCAAAACTCAAGGTCAATGCCCACCAAACTCTTATAGCATTTTCTCTTGGTTATGGGAGTTCTGTGTGGGAAGTTTGTGTCTTCCTGCCATTCCTGCTGGGATATCTATGTTGAGTTCATCGAAACAGGCCCAGGTTTCACACTGAGTGTATAAATACATTTTAAAAACATATTAACTATATGTATTACTGTGTTAGAGTGTCATTTTGTGTCATTTTGGTTGGTGGTGTGCCCCAGGAGTTTGTAAATGTAAAGAGTGTGCCGCGGCTCAAAAAAGGTTGGGAAACACTGTTATAAGCAACTAAACCTCCTTCATAATGCGACATTAGTAAGACTTGGTCTTAATTTTCACTGTGAGGAAAATAAACTTCTTTTTCTGGTTTACTCTTCTTCCTTGCAAGACATTCTTATCTGAATTTTCATCTACAAAAAGGGATCTGAAGTTTTTAAAAATAGGGAGATGAAAACAACCTTTCCCCTAGACAGGATCTCTGCATCGGGGACAGCAATGACGGTGAGCTATCCAATTGCAGTTTTAATTGACTGCTCATGGCAGTCTTAGAAACAGAGTTCAAGTGTTAGACTATGATCATCAAGCATATGAACATGCCCTCCTTCTTCACCTTTTCAGCAACCTATTTATCAGATAATATCTTCAAAGGGTTCCCGTTCTGCGATTTCCGTTCATTCCATAGTAATCAACAATGATATAACGTATCGGGCATGTTCAGTTATTCCAAATTATTTAATTGGCAGAGAACCCATTTATACAAATGCATTTTCCCATACTTTTCATCGCTATTGTTTTGTCATCTGGAAATAATAGAAAGCATCGCAGTAAATTTTGCTAGCTAAGAAGATGGAAGGAAACGGCGAGGGCGGTTTACATGCTATTTTGTGGTATGCTAATTTTAGCCTGTTTTAACCCAAATGATCGCTTCTTGGTAAACTTGGATTTGACTTTCCTGTGAAAAGCATGCTAAATTGGTGTTAAAAGCAATTGCACTTCGTTTATATGTTTATCCACATGATGGCATGAACAGAAGCCAAACATATGGCTCCTACAATAAAGCAAAGTCATAAATGGATCCCACACACATACACCGCAAAACAGACTTGCTTACAGACACTCTTTGTAAGAAAAGGCCACTTACTAAAAATGTATCTGCCATGCTTTTTCTGCTCACATTTTGAAAAACATTCTGCTGTTGCCAATTTCACCACCAGGCAGAATAGCCTTTCTATGAGTGCAGTTTGTGTCATTTACAGACTTTTTATAACTATTTCAATCTGCAATCATCAAGAAAAGAAAGAGCTTATTTAACAAATCATACAAGACGTAAAAGACCAATAAAACAATGACAACATGTCTGCCCTCTATAACAGGATGCCATTTTTCATTGAGAATATGGTCTCCAAGCCCTAAAAAGACATTCCATTACAATTCATAACAAATCTCAGATGTTGAATCCTGCAGATCAGCAACGAAGCATGAATGCAATTTCCCATCTATCCCTTCATTTCAAAGGGTTGATATAGTTATCTGTGATGGAATCATAGCTTTACCAAAGGGCAGGTCAATCTGAACTTCCACAGGGGAAAATCTATGAGATATGAACAAAATTCTTCCACGTCTTGCTATGAGGAAGGAATGGGCTGAAATACACCTGGGCATTTAGCCAAATCAAAAAAAAAGAAAGAAATTTGGAGGACGTAGCAACTAAACTTGATGTGATAGCTTTTGAGTCTAGATAATAATAATAATAATGTGCTTTTTTGAATTTAAGTGTAGAATAGGCATGCTTGAAATATACTTTCAATCCAGAACCAACTCGAGATAAACTTATCTCTGAACCATTGAACCTGGCATCTAGAGATGTATTCATGGGGCGAGGAACAACTTTTGGGCATTGCCTCTCAAATGAGTATTTTGGTCTCAAAAGAAACTTTGATTTCAGTCCCATTGGAGAAAATGAAACACCAAAAATAATTCACATCTAGAATTCTCATATTTGCTGTTGGCAGGTGTAACGACCTGGCCTTTGGGTCCTTGGGGCAGGGTGGACCTTTCTATTTTAGATCCCACCTGCTGCCACCAAAATGTATCGACCTGGAAGTCGGACCACAGTGGCAGGCCAGGCCTTTTATGAAATCCCACCGCTGGTCACTAAAAATGTCACAACTGGCCCTTCCTGACCACTGGCCCTTCTGGTAACGCTGCCACCAACCTAAAATGTCTTTAGGATTTTTGTTAAAGTTGGAGGTAAGCTAGGCTCCTATGCTAAACATGAACTGAGAGGATTACTGAGGCGAAATCTCTTCTCCTAGACTGGGACTGTGGGAATGCTGGAACTGGAAGACTCTGATGTATTGAGGCACACTGGAGGCTTTTCATTGAAAGTTAACAAAGAAACGTTTATTGTTGTAACAGGTAACTTTAAAAGACTCAAAAGCGTAATTGGTTATACAGAATGGTACTAGAGCTTGCTGGTTTCTTAAACTTGTATCTTTAAAACTTAGATACAGAACTTGACAGATGTAATATCTTTCACAACAATAACTCCCTCACTCTAATCCTAACACTAGTAGTGAGATTCCTCAGCTAACTGAACTAGTTAGTTCCCTGAGCATCCACTCAGACCTTCAGAAGCACCCTAGCTACCTAACTCTCTTCTAGAGTTCCCTGTAGCTGGCTTCCCAGAGATGTGAGCCAATCTCTACCCTAGAGATCAAAAGCCTGTGTCTGACTGCCTGTCAGCTCCACACAGAACTTTTCCTGCCAGCTTTCCAAGACACTTCTGTCTTCACTGACTACTCACTCTCCTCTCCCTCAACAGACTGAAAAAGCTACACTTTTTCCCTCCTAAGATAGCTGGCTCCTCCCCCTCACTCTGAGCCACTCCCAGGCAGCTCTCTCTCTTTCCCCCTCTCTCTCTGAGGAGGTTCCAAGCCATTCCCCTTTTCCTGGCTATCCTGTCTTAACATGGATGCCAAACTGCAACACAGGCCCAGGCCTAGCATAAATGGGAGAGTTCTCACAGCAGGGTTCTTATTTAATCACATCAGTTTTTCTCGTGCTAATTCAGAGTGCATCTACACTGTAGAATTGATGCTGTTTGACACTACTTTAATCACCATGGCTCAATGCTATGGATCATGGGAGCTGTAGTGTTACAAGGCCTTCCTATTCTCTGCCAACAAGTGCTGGTGGCTCACCAAACTACCAAGACAGTATTTCATAGCACTGAGCCTTGGCAGTTAGTGGTGTCAAACTGCAATCAATTTAGACTTACCCAAAGATTTACAAAGAAATATGCCAAAGAGTGATACTAAAGCAGCAATGAAGGCCGCCCAATAGTGGGTGTTCCAGTTATGAAAGTAGGTATGTGAAGTCTCCTTAGAGGCAGAACAGGTACTGAAGGCTCTCAAACCGCTAGCAGTGCCACAAACAGAGCCTCTAGCCCAATGGTCAGAGCCCCATTTTCATCTCCACAGGAACAGAAAGGGCCAAGCATGAAATTCAGACCTACCAGCAAAGGGCCTGCCTACCTGCCATCAGACTATCTGGAAGAAGACATGTTCCCAGAAAGGAGCCAGAGAAACATGGAGCCTCCGGCATCTATAGAAGTTGTCTGCATGAGATAACATCAGTGAATAGGGGTCTTATTTGAACAGACAGATCGTGCCTATGTGTAAGAATACAGGACATCCCCAAGGTAGGATTACCGTCAATGTATTTGATTAACACATATGTTTTGTATAAATTTCCTGCAGTTTGGCTCGCAACCAGTGATAGATGACAGTCTATAAAATGACATGTTAAAGAATTTGGAAATGTCCCAATAAATGTAGTTCTTCGTTGTTTTGTCTTTTTAAAAAATGAAAATGAAAGTGGATCATATTTCTTGCTGGTTGTTCCAGACACACAAAAACTTCCCAAAGCTTGTTGCAAAGTAAATTGGACAAAATTATTCATGTCCTACAGAATAAAAGCTCAGGTGAAGACACAAGGGAGCTGAAAAGCAAACTGGGGAAAGATGATCTGGTAAGATAGTTCTGTATCTATGAACTTTTGCTGACCTTTCCTCTTACAGCTGTCAACAATAATTAAGGAACTGGAATAATACTTTGGCAAATGGGTGTGAACAGGACATTCTAGTTAAGGCATTTTCCAAGTGATAAAACTGATAGTCATAGAAATGAGACGATACTGTCAGGTCTTGTTATTTAATTGTGCGGGCTTATATGAGATAGCCAGTAAGAAACCTTAGAGTAATTTATTTAAAAGCCAAGTACTAGATATACGTTTTTGAGAAATTAAGTCAATTTCTTCCAAGATTCCACCATTGTGGGCCAGAACGTCCAACTGTGGCGGTGGCATTTCTAACTTACGCATGAATTTTGTTTTCGTTAAATTATACAAACATATTGTTATTTAGTTGTTTGTTTTCACATTATTTCTGACTTATGGTGAGTCTATGGCAAATCTACCACTGGCTTTTCTTGGCAGAATTAGTTCAATGGGATTTGTCCTAGCCTTCCTCTGAGGACACCAAAGTCACCCAGTAGGTTTCTTAGCAGCAGCTGCAACATTTCATGCCCATAGATTTTCTTGCAGTTCCAAGACATAGGAGAAAAATATATTCCCTTATCTTCTTCTCCTTTGAAAAACATAATATGTAATACATAATGCATCCATGGAACTAGTGTTTTTGCACTCTAACACTATGACTCCTAACAAATAAATCAGAGAAGAAAATTTATTTATTTATTTATTATTTATTTATTTTTCGAATTTATATACTGCCACTCTCCGAAGGCTCAGAGCGGTTTACAAACAGAACAATAAAATTAACGGTAAATAACCACAAACACACAGCCTATAATAAATAACAGTTCAAGACTACCCTATGCCCACCATTCTAATATTAATCAAGCTACATGGCCTCTGATTCCTATTTGAGACCTTTGGATCTTGAGGAGCCGGTGTGAAGCTCAACTCCCCCTGGAAAACTTTCGGCTGTATGGGTGAGCCCAAAGATTTTTTGTCTTGGGCTCCTGTACCATGTGAAGGGGTACAATTGTTCCCTTTTAATGTGGAAGACTCCTTCCTATCTAGTCTTCTGGGGTCAATGGTTTTTGGGCTGGCAGAGTTTGATGTTTGGGGAAGGGAGGCTGAAGTTGCAGCTCCTGCTCTGTGCCAGCTAGCGAAACTCATTATCCAGAAGGTCCGGGTCTTAAACCGCCTCTGACGGGGACCCCTTTTTCTGGGCTTACGACTGCTAGGGTCCGTAGATGGGCTTCCTCCCATAGGTGGAGCCTCTAACCCAGGGGTGCTCACACCTTTTCAGCATGCGAGCTACTCTTAAAGCAACCAAGTCCAAAATATCTACCTGCCCCCGCCGCCACGCGCTCCTGCCGCCACGCGCTCTTGCCACCGTGCGTGTTCCTGCTATTGTTTTCCGCCCGCGCAGCGCTTCTTCTGCCTGCAGGGCATTGCAGGAAGGAGAAAGCATAAGGCAGGGCATCCAGAGGGAGCGCTCCGCCCTGCCTGTCTCGCCAGCAACAGAGGCTGCACAGCTGCTTCTGGATGAGAGATAGGCAGGGTGCTCCCTCCAGAGGCCCCACCTCGTGCTTCCTTCTTCCTGCAATGCCCCGCAGGCGAAAGAAGCACCGCAAGAGCAGAAGCCAGCAGCAGGAGCGCACGTGCGCACAGAGTGTGCGTGCACATGGCAGGAGCGCCCCATCTGGCTGGTGAGGCCCGAAGATCACCTGGAAGAGGGCCGAAGATCTACTAGTAGCTCCCGAGCTACCTAATGAGCACCCCTGCTCTAACCCAATCTTAGTCTTAGCCTCAAGGCATTGTGATTGTATGTGTCCTTGTTCCTCCGAGTCCTCCGAGGATCTTTCAGCTGGTCCTGTGCTTCCTGTTTCCCTCTCGCGAGGTGTTCGGTGTGCCTTGGGTTGACTCGTTTCTCATTACAGTACATTTAAGGGTGACGATACATTTATACCCATGGCATTGATTATAATGCATTTATACTTATAGCATGTCAACAGAAATAACAGTAACTTCATTTTTATTCAATATTTTCATTCCTGGCCCCATGCCATCTCAGTCTGACTCTGGCTAGAGTTGGAACTGCGCATGCGCCAGAGTTTCCCGGGGCTTGTTGTTATTAAAGAAGGAAAGCTGCCAGCGTTTTCAAGGCCGGCCGCCATCTTCAGCGTCTGCCTTTTTGAGAGCGACAACATTTGCCCAACATATCATAGAGGCAACTAAGCAAACCATGCCCCCGTGTTTTGTTTTTTTTAAAAGTTTGGAAGATGCCTGGTGAATATCCAAAAAATCATTACACACTGCCTCAGGAAGAATGGCTTGTGCCAGTTATAAGTGGTAACAACAAACAAAGCCCAAAGACTGTCATAATACAACAACAACACTTCATTATGGTCCATGACCAGCACAGAGTGGGACACAAACGTCCTGGGTAGGGAAAGCATGGTTCCTGAGAGAGGCAGTCATAAAAAAAGAGTAGAAAACATTTTGTTTAAAGACACGGTTAACATAGCAGGTATGGGACTGGGGGGGGGGGAGTCTAATAGGATTGGTAATAAGGAGAACTCACATTTCTTAAGACCAGCCTGGAAGAGCCACAAGTCACCTGACCAAACAAAACCCATTTTCAGTGGCTACCCTACAATTGCGAGATTCTATGCAACTGGATCTATATTGCCCTATATCCAAGGATCTGATCTCAGGATCTGATCTCAGATTATCTGCTTTGAACAAGATTATATGAGTCTACACTGCCAAAAAAATCTTGGATACGCAGATAATCTGCAATCAGATCCTGGGATATAGGGCAGTGTGGAAGGGACCTGCCTTGAAAGGTGCTTCAAAGTCCAAATATGAAAGTGAAATATAGTATGTACAAAGACCTTTGGTTGCAAAGCTATTTTGGAGATGGAGGCTTTATATTTTATTATGGTTTAGTTGTTTTTGAAATGTTTCTATTTTTAATCCCAGATGCCTATACTAAATCCCTAAAATGGACTAGAAAATTGAATAAATATACAAATCAAATCAATAACTAAAGGTTTTTCCCTGACATTAAGTCTAGTCATGTCCGACTCTTGGGGGTGGTGCTCATTTCCATTTCTAAGCTGAAGAGCTGGTGTTGTCTGTAGATGCCTCCAAGGTCATGTGGCCGGCATGACTGCGTGGAGTGCTGTTACCTTCCCTCCGGAGCAGTAACTTTTTCTACTCACATTTGCATGTTTTCGAACTGCTAGGTTGGCAGAACCTGAGACTGACAGTGGGAGCTCAGCCCGCTCCCTGAATTTGAACCACCAACCTTTCGGTCAGGAAGCTCAGCAGCTAAGAGTTTAACCCCCTGCACCACCATCAATACTTCAGAAATAATCATTGTATTTCTATGCCTTCTTTATATCTATATCTATCTTTTCTATTACATATAATAAAAGTCAATGTTTGCGGGCGGTGAGCGGGTGGGTCGAGCGACGGGAGGAAGGTGTGCCAGCGTTTCGATTGGCTGCCACTCCGGGATTATTTGCATAAATGGCTTTGACTGGCCAGCCTCAGAACTCCAACCCTCTAAGGCACCAGACAGAGGAGATTGGTTGCCACTGAGGGAAAAATTGCATAACGGACTCTGCATGGCCAACATTCCAACATCCAAAATCTCAAAGGTGCCAGAGAGTGCACTTTAAAAAAAGGCTTCCTTCAGCTGGCTTCCTAGGCCTCAGCCTCCTAGGCCTCAGCCTGATTTGGCAGTAAGGCTTCCTCTACTTGATTTTCCAAACTAGGCCACAACCTGATTTGCCAGTAAGGCTTCCTCTACTTAATTTCCCAGACTACGCCACAACCTGATTTGACAGTAAGTCTTCCTCTACTTGATTATCCTGACTAGGCCACAACAATGACATAACAAGACCAAACAATGACATAACAAGACCCCCCCCAAGATGCACTCTAAATCTTGGTGCAGTTTGAGGTAGGATGCACCATGGATGACGGAAATTGCAGTACTTTAACTCACTTGCTTAGAGCACAGTGGCCCACACCAATGATGGATCAGGACCACACTTGCCACACAGAGGCCCAATGCAATACCAAGCTTGACACACAGTGCCCCTATGACCCACTCTACATTCGACTGCCGTATGGAGAAGAGTGGACTTAGGCACCTCCATGGATTATGGGATTTGTAGTACTTTCAAAGCCTTCATTTCCCACAGACCACTGCAGCCCTGAACAAAGACCTAGAAAGACTACACTGGGCACCTTGTGCCCCCATGACCCAGTCTCCATCCTTCTACAGTTTACAGGAGGGTGGACCATGGATGATGGGACTTGAAGTACCAAAGACCAACCTTGGCACACAATGCCTTTCTCAAATAACCCGGGCACCGCCGGGTCCCCAAGCTAGTAGTATAGAAAAAGCACCCCTCTCGCTGAAACTTATGATCAGGGTATAATTTGGAACAGCTTCTAGGGAGATCTAAACACTATTGCATCTAATTTGGGTTTTAAAAAAATATATGGATTTTGGGGGGGGGGGCAGGAGGAGGAATAGACAAGCATGACTGAAGAAGTAAACGTTGGCTATTCATTTCAGCATCTTGCTGGAGTTACTGTTCATCTGTCACTTTAAAAAATACCTGTCATTCCTTCAGTGTCCATCAGCAGTAATTAGTCATTCTCTGCGTGCACATTTAGCTTGGACTTTGGAAGGATGTCATGCTTCAAACATATTGAACACTTACCACCAGCAGCACATTTTTAATTTTATTCAGTACAGTCTGTTGCTTACTTGCTTTTTCTTTTTTGAAGAAAAAAAAGCTGAATATATCATTTGCTCCTGAGCTATAGTTCAACTTTTGAATCTGGAAATTTATGATCCCAGAAGAATCGGTGTGCCTAGCATGATGAGAAATGTGGGATGTATATTTATATGACCCAAAGAGCCAATTTAAAAGAACTGAAGGAAGCAAAGAGCTTAGGCAGGCTTCTTGAATATTCCCCACAAAACCAAGCACTGGAATACAAGGCATACGTGATGCCTCCTTTTCTCTTTAATTCTGGCAGAGCCTAGCCGACCTGAAATCAAAGAGAATGCTAGATTTGTAGTATGGGAATATGTGTCGGGAAACTAATTTCGCTTGGCTACTATAAAAGATTTCTGCAAAGATTATTATTGGTGAGAGCTGCATTTCGGAAGGAAATGGCTCTACTTCATATGTATTAGTGGTGACTCCAAACAATCTTCCGTGAACTTCCACGAACTCTTCCCACATAAGAAAAATAAATATTTTCAGTTTCAACTTTCCTCAAATCCGCAAAGCTTTGCACATAAGCTGCCCAGATTTAAAAACCTACTGACCACAGAAGATGCAAGGATGTCAGTGTTTTCTGAAACATGCTCTTTAGACCTTGCCTTTTAGAATCACAAACTTTGTACATTGCCTAGAAGGAAAACACAAGGGGGTGGAAAGAATAATGCATATGGTGAAGAAAAATCCAAAGACAGATTTCTTATAAGATTAAAGTAAAAGAGCAAGAAATAGTTCTATTGAAGCATTTCTTCCCACACAATCTCAGTTATGTAGAAATAAATATGTTACCCCCCTCCCCCTGATTCAGAGTGAGTTATTGTGCAGCCTATGGTTTCGTTGCAGCCCTTTTGTGATTCCACATGGTTGATTGATCACAAAAACTGACTAAGGGTTTCCAAAATCCTTCTAATTACCAATATACTTGTAAATTTTCTAGATAATAGCCATCCTTTATTACCATACTTTCTACATATTAACAATACATAATATTTATTATTTATTTATTTACTCCATTTGTATTCCGCCCTTCTCACCCCGCAGGGGACTCAGGGCGGATCACAGTGTACACATTACATTTAGACACACAAACACACAAGGCAGACAGAGGCAATTTAACATCTGGCCACCAGGGGGAGCTGTCGCACTCCTTCATTCCTCAGCGTGTTTTCTGGAGATCTTTTTATGGCCTCGTAACTCAGTTAAATTTAGCCTCCCCACTAAGTGGTACCTTAATTTCCTACTTGACAGATGCAACTGTCTTTCGGTGTCATGCCCCAGCCTGACTCCATAGCTAAGCCAGATAGAAGTCATGTTAAATCCAAGACATCAGACAGGTCTGAGAAGAACCCTTTGCAAAGGCCTCCGAGTCAACCAGCGGTCAAGGCCAGACGCAGCCTTCTTACTTCCTAGTCTGATAAGAAGCGCTGGGAAAGCAGGGCCTCGCTTTCTCCCTTGTCTCCAGGTGCAGCCGTTAATGAGCTGACATATTTGCCTTCTCCAGGTGGCCTGGGAAAGCCAGGCTTACAAGCGGTCCCTGGGAAAGAGCTGCGCCAAAGTCAGCACCTCCAAGACCAAAACAATGCAGGACCTATTTAAGCTGGTTCCCGTTGGCACTCAGAATCTCGCGCCAACGTTTAGCTTCCATTGCCAAGCTCCAGGAATCTCAAGTCAAGACAAGGCTGCAGAGCCTCCAAGTCACCGTGCTCAAGTACCCAGCCAAGCCATTGTTTGCCAAGGACTTATCCCGGATTTTAGCCCCTTGGGGTTTTCAAGACTATTTCTTCATTTATTGGATCTTTGAACTTTGCTAGAACGATTGCCTTGCAATACCTGGATGCTGGACTATATTTTTACCTCTTCCCTTTTCTTTCCTCTTATTCTAAATAAAGCATTTAATCACGGCTGCTTTGTGGTGGTTTACTGAGGGATCATCCAGGTCTAGGTTGCAACATTCAGGTTGCAATGGTCAACAACAGGCTACACAATAGGTCGAGAGCCCACCTCGACCTGGGCAGGCCTCGAACTCATGACCTTCTGGTCAGTAGAGATCTTATGCAGCTGACACCTAGCCAGCTGCGCCACATTCCCAGTGCTACTGTAATATTCTACTGTGAGTCAAGAATGTGCTGTCTATAACTCCCTCCCTCCCTCCCTCTCAGATTTGGTACCTTTGGGAAACAAACTCCAAAATTCTGCTTTCACCTTCCTCTGAGGAAGGCAAAAAGTTTGGTATGGCCAAGGCTATCCACCTCCCCCCCCCCCCCAACCTTTCTCCTGGCACGTAGGAGTGCTATGGCATCATGTTAATGGAGGCCGGGCAAGTTCTTTTATTTTTAAAAGGGGTTTGGGGGGTTGGGGAGGGGATTGGTGTTCTCATCATTTTCCAGGCTAATTTAGCCCAGAAAAATGTGGGACTACTGTCTGGATTGCCCCTCAAAGGTCCAGAACTTTTGAGACAGCAGTCCAAACAGTGGATGTAATGGGTCTGTCCTGCCCCTTTAAAGAAGGCATGGAATATACCCACTAACAAATTAATTTATGACAAACCAGGGTTTTCCTTGTTTGTGGCAAATGATTTCGTGTTTCTGTGGGACGTCATATGGATGTCCACTTTTAAATGCATGAACTCCTGCTTTAAAAGGGCTGTTTAGATGCACTTTCAATTACTGTATCTATAATACTGGATAACTTGGTGCTTCCTTTCATTACAGGGAGATTCAAACCTTTCACTGCACCTAACAACTGAAAATTACAAGTTCGCAAAATAGAGAAATTTTTTTTTACTCAAGTTTGCTATTGTGTGCTTTCAAGTTTTTTCAAACCTCTCGTTACCCTAAGGAAACTGTGTCATGGGATCTGCAAATGCGATTTGAATTGCTTTCCTCTGAGGCTGAAGGAGTAACCACCTTATCACATTGAGAATTTTCCCAGTCGCAGAACACTTCAACCTCTTCTCAAGCATGGAGAGGGACTGAACTCATCACATGAGTTAAACTACTTCCTGCTGTCATACATAGCCATTTGTGACTGAAAAGAAGTGTCCTGAAAGGAGGGAACTCTGGCACTCAACCTTATTACACTGAGAAATTTTCCCCTTGTAGGACACTGCAGCCTTTTTTCAAGCATGGAGAGGCAAGGAGCTCAACACATGATTCTGGGTTGAAAAGAGGCAGAAATGTCCTGAAAGGAGGGAACCCTGAACACAGACCAGCAATTGTGTTCAGAGCTCCTATCTCTTATTGCGTTTTAGTCCAATGTTTACAACTGAAAAACAGCAAAAGTTTTCCATCCTGTTTCCTTGCCCAACCATCAGCAGTCTCTTGTATCCTATGGGGTTTGATGCAGAACCATAGGATCCCATGGAAAGTAATGATTTTAAACTAGTGTCAGTCTCCTTTTATGTAAGGGCAAGTGATCTCTTGGCTTTCTGATATTGTTGTTTCTCCTGATTTTTAAAAAATAATCCTGACTTGTGATGAATGTAAGATGAATATATTGCCAGCTCTGAAGGTTCTACGTGTAAGTGTAATAGGGAGGCAGAACTCAAAATGGGACTGCTGATGATATAAGAGTGATTATCTACTCTTAAAGGGGCGGTCACCCATGCTTTCCTCACTCTATGTGATGTGATGGTTTCACTTTTTTTTTGTTTAAAGATTTTATTGAGTTATTTTAACAAGTATAAAATATCAAGAGATTAGATGTAACATAAAAAGAAAAAAAGAAAAAAAAGAAAAATAGTGAAAGAGAATTGAGTAGATAAGGAAAGAAACGAAAGTAATGGAGAGAGAAAGAAGAAAAGAAAGAAAGTAAGAAAAAGAAAGAAATAGAGAAAACACACAAAGAGAAAAAGAAAAAGGAGATTAGTTGGATAGTATTGATAGAAAGTAGATATACAGCGGTATATATCTTCCAGTCCAATCCGCGGAGCATATAAATTCCTTGTATTTCCCGTTCTTCCATCTTGTCTGCTTATTTCACCATCGCTACTTTGTTCCACGTCTGATTGTTTCCCCCCATGTTTTATTTTAATTTAATTTCCTTTAAATATGATGTTACCTGTTGCCAGTCAGTTTTATTTTTTTGACTTTGGTCATTAACTATACTACTTTTCAAAATATCTAGGTCCATGAGTTCTCTTAGTTTAATCAACCAGTCCTCTATCTTTGGGGAATTGCTATTTTTCCAGTATTTTGCGATCATCAACCTCGCAGCAGCTGAGGCGTAGAAAAGAGTTTGTCATTATTTATCTCGATATCAACTTCCATGATGTTCAAAAGATAATATTTTGGTTTTAGTTGTAACTTATGATTCTAAATTTTCTGAACATGCATATGTACACTCTTCCAAAAGTTTTCTTTTTTTTACATTCCCACCAACAATGTATGAATGTTCACTTACGTTCTTGGCATCTCCAACATTTGTTATTTACATTTTTATAGAGCTTTGCTATTTTTGATGGAGTTAGATGCCGAAAGAACATCTTATACCAGTTTTCCGTCACCGAGGTGAAACCTGAGTATTTGATCTTCCTCTTCCAAATGTCTTCCCATTCTTTCAACAGAATTGGATGCCCTAATTCAGTGCTGTCCAACTTCTGGTGGGTCCAGGGCCGGATAAGAGGTCACTGATGACCTGCGGGGCCACTCGGCCCCGCCCCAGGCCCCACCCCCAGCCCCCGCCCCAGCCCAGGCCCCCCTCCTAAAGCCGCTGAAAAGGGAGGAGTAGGCGGCGCAAGAGCAGCGCGTCACAGGCCTGGCGTGACGCGCTCCTCTTGGCACCACCTACTCCTCCTTTTCGCGCCCCCTCCCTTCCGCCGAAAGGAGGAGTAGGCGGCGCCAAGAGCAGCGCCTCACGCCAGGCCTGTGACGCTGCTCTTGGCGCCGCCTTCTGCCCTTTTTCGGCGGCCCCCTGCCCTAGGAAGGGAGGGGCGAAAAAGGGCAGAAGGCGGCACCAACGGCAGCGGTCACAGGCCTGGCGTGACGCGCTGCCCCTTGGCACTGCCTACTCCTCCTTTTCGGCGCCCCTTCCTAGGCCGGGAGCGGCCGAAAAGGAGGAGTAGGCGGTGCCAAGGGGCAGCGTCACGCCAGGCCAGACGCTGCTGCTCTTGGCGCCGCCTTCTGCCCTTTCGGCGGCCCCTGCCCTAGGAAGGGAGGGGGCCGAAAAGGGCAGAAGGCGGCACCAACGGCAGCGTCACAGGCCTGGCGTGACGCGCTGCCCCTTGGCACTGCCTACTCCTCCTTTTCGGCGCCCCTTCTAGGTCGGGGAGCGGCCGAAAAGGAGGAGCAGGCGGTGCCAGGGGCAGCGCGTCACGCCAGGCCTGTGACGCGCTGCTCTTGGCGCCGCTTCTGCCCTTTTTCGGCGGCTCCCCGCCCTAGGTAGGAGGGGGGCACCAAAAAGGAGGAGCTAGCTCTCTTCCTCCTCCTCCCGCCTCCCGCTCCCCCCCGGCCGTCATTTTTTTAAAAAAAAAAAAAATCGATTTTTTTAAAATTAAAAAATGGCGGCTGAGGGCCTAGGTGGGGCCGTGTCCAACAGGCTACGGGGCCGGATCCGGCCCCGGGGCCACCAGTTGGACAGCCCTGCCCTAATTCTTGCACCCAATTAATCATGTTGTCTTTAACCATTTCTGATTCAGTGTCCCATTCCAGTAACTGATTATACAACATTTTGATTTGTCTTCTCTCTGAATTCATTACTTTTTCCCATGTTGTTTCCTTACCACAAAACTCATTTTTATTATCTATTTTTAAGTATTCCTTCATCTGCAAATACTGAAGCCATGATATTTCTTCCTCCATTTTCCTTAATTCTTCTATTGTTTTGAGTTTCCAAACGTTTCCCTCTTTCTGTAGCAGGTTTTTGTATATAAACCATTTCTTGGGTGGGATCTCCCTCTTATGCTGTGCCTCCGATGGTGAGATCCAAAGAGGCGTTTTTTTAAATAAAACTTAGTTTTGTAAGTCTTCCATACTCTTAATAATGCCGCACGAATGTAATGGTTGGTAAAAATTTTCTGTGATGTGATGGTTTCACTTGACCAAGTGGGTTTCCATGGCCAAGTGGGTCTTTGAACACTGGTCTCCACCATTATAACCCAACATTCAAACCTCTATGTCATACTGGTTTTTACTAAAGTATATGAGAGGAAAAATTATTTTCTGGAACAAGAGTTCCACAGTAAATAGGATTTAGGGAAAGTAGATTTATGGGGGTGATCCCATTTATGGATTAATGCAATAGAGTAATGGAGAAAAAAATTAAGTAAAATATATGATATAATACATATTTTATGAGAAATAGTTAATTAATATAGCTTTGCCATTCCTCAAGTACAGTGTGTTTTTCATATGTAACACCATTAAAATAAAACTTAACTGAGGGACTACACAATAAATACCGATGTATTACTTATTTTTATAACCTCATCTCATTGCACTTGGTGGCAACCAAAGAGGCAAAATACAATTTACAATGTTCAGTTCTTACTACGTTATGTTACTGCTAAAATGCAATGTTGGCAAAAACAAAACAACACAATATAAAGGTTTGTGGAAACAAGGGGGAAAGAAATCAATAACTATAAAATGATTGTAATTACTGGTCTAGATTACACAAAGTGTCCCATAAATTGCCCACAAATGCTTTTCAGCAGCACAGAGGAGATTGGGGACAATAGCAAATACCTTGCTTCACCAGCCATACAAAGTAGAGCCCTGCCGAAGAACAGACATAAAGGAATTTCAGAATGTAGTTTCCTGTTTCTTCTTGCGTTCAGCTTAACATGCCATTTATATTTAGGGTTAATGTCTTTGGAGAAGATGATAAATGTTACAATAAGCAGCAAACTGCAAAACAGACCTCCATGATTCAATGTAATCATGTCAGCCCAGCTGGCGACAAGTTCAGACGTCCATCTTCTCTTACTCTCATTGTGTTTACTGGCAGTAAAAAAAGGCCTTTTGCCCATTATTGTGTGAGAAGGTAACACTATCTTACATTTCCGGTGGTACAATGAAAAAAAAGATCCTGATTGTGAGGAAAAGGGCTGTGAATTGAATTGCTTGAATCAGGACAGATGGCTGGCCTTTTCTGAGGGTTTTCCCAAGGGGAAAAAAAATAAATGACTTATGCAAATTGCTTTAGATTTATGTTTCCTTTAGTTTGGCTTAAGGTGTAGTAACCCAGTTCTCCTCTGTGCCGGGGGGGCCGGGGGCCGCCCCGGGGGTCCCGCTTGCATTAGGGCCAATTGCAGACAATGTAGATGCAGAAGAAGGGGATGATGAGGTAGCTGGGCCTTCATCCCCCACAGAGAGCTTAGAATGGGATCATGGCTGGCCTGATGGTTATGAGAGCTGGAAAGGTCAGTCTGACACTGAAGAGACTGATTCAGATAATCAGTATGAGAAACCAGGTGGTTTCGGTTCGCAAGAGAGAAAGTCCGGGGAGTTAGCGAGGGATGAGCCCATGGAAGTTGGAGGGAGTCAGGCTCTCACGCAGATAACAACCCAGGTGCTGGGAGGCAAGGACAGAGCTTTGATAGGCGCCGGAGCATTGAGCCTAGCAGAAGGGAATGGCATCGAAGCCTAGAGCGCCACAGGAGCAGTGAGCCCCGTAGCACAGATTGGTGCAGAAGCCTAGAGCGCCGTAGGTCTCACCAAGGGAATTAAGTATAGGATCCGTGGGAACGGATCCTCAGTTGCTCGGCCACTTCTGATTTGAAGGGAGTGAAGCGAGTGAAGATCCACGGAGCCAGGACAGGGCTTATGAGACAAAGAGGATTCTTGGGCCTTGGATTCCATGAACTTTGCCTTGTTTGAATTGCCACGGACTATGTCTCTTTGATCCGCTTTGTTTTGCGGAACCTTTGCCAAGTTATTGCCTTTGAATTTACTTCAGAACTCTTTACCTTTTGATTGCATCTTTTGCTATATTTATGGACAATACCTTTTTACCTGTTTTCTATTATTCAATAAATAGTTAGCTGATTATTACCGTCTCTGTGTGTGTGATTAAGGGGCTGGGCCGAGTCCCTGCATTGTGACATAAGGTGAGCAGAGCTAATCCATTCTGACCCTCAAATGGGAAAAAGAAGCCCTCAAGCCTAGATCATCCTCTATTGTTCACCTTTGTACTATTTATCAGAACTTTGTGTGAAGTCAGAGCTTCATGTGAATCACGGTTAGTGATATTAGTCTTAGGCTGGATCTATATAGAGATATTCTAGGATCTGATCCCAGAGTATCTGCATGTCCCAGATTGTCTGGCAGTGTAGACTCATATTTATTTATTCATTTCCACCATTTCTACCCACTCTTCTCAACCCCCGAGGGGGGACTCAGAACGGCCTAACAACGGCAACAATGAGATGCCAAAAACACAGTATACATATAATAGAAAACCAAAAACAGTCAGAATTAAAATACATTAAAATACAGTTAGCATTAAAATACATTAAAATACAGTTAGCATTAAAATACATTAAAATACAATTAGCATTAAAATACATACATTCACATAAGTTAAAAACAGTATTCCGTCCATAATAGAAGCATTGGGCCATGTCCACCAGTTTGCCATTACAAACCAATCTAAAGTGCTGTATCATGCTAATGTGCAAACGCCTGGTCCCATAGCCAGGATTTCACTTTTTTCCTGAATGCCAGGAGGAATGGTGTTGATCGTATGTCGCTTGGAAGTGTGTTCCACAGATGGGGAGGAACCACCGAGAAGGCCCTATCTCTCGTCCCCACCAACCGCATTTGAGAAGTAGACGGGAGCGAGAGCAGGGCCTCCCCGGATGATCTTAAATTATGAGGTGGGATGTAGCAGTTGATGCGTAAGCTGGGCCGGAACCGTATAGAGCTTTAAAGTTCAAAACCAGCACTTTGAATTGAGCTCGGAAGTGGACAGGCAGCCAGTGGAGCTGACACAACAGGGGGGTGGTATGCTCCTTGTATGTAGCTCCAGTTAATAATCTGGCTGCCGCCCGTTGGACTAATTGCAGTTTTCGAACTGTCTTCAAAGGCAGCCCCACGTAGAGTGTGTTGCAATAATCTATTCGGGACCAGGCATGGATGTGACTTCTCATAAGAACATAAGAAGAGCCACCCACAACCAGTAGCAGGGAAATCCTGCCTAGCCAGATCAGACTTCCAAGGTACGGGCGCAGCTGGCGCACGAGTCTTAACTGTGCAAAAGCTCCCTGGCCACCTGGGGTTCCAGGCTCAGCGATGAGTCCAGGATCACTCCCAAGCTGCGAACCCATGTCTTCAGGGGGAGTGTAATCCCATCCAACACAGGCTGTAACCCTATGCCCTGTTCGGCCTTTCGACTGACCAGGAGGACGTCTGTCTTGTCTGGATTAGGTTTCAATTTGCTAACCCTCATCCTCATATAATCTAGTTCAAAGCAGATAATCAGATCCTGGGATAAAGGACAGTATAGAACCAGCTGTAACCACTGAATCAATGTGGTCTTATAAAATAAGTGATGTAAGTGCACTTCTATTGGCTGTCATATATTTTGTGGTTTTCTAAAGGCCAGCAGGTAGCTCAGAAATGTCATTTTATCAGAAGTCAGGAAAAACATGGATTATGCTGAGATGTATTTAGCAGTAATTAATTATTTGGATCAATATTCAAATTTAAACAAATGTAATAAAAAGTGTTAATGAAGCATAAGAAAACTTTCATTAACCCTTGAACGGAATTGAAATTGGCCATAAATAGATGGGACCTTAGTGTCTTCAGTCAAAATAATATGCAATTACTCTATCTGAAATGGTCAAGGAAACACAGAAGTGTCACGATTCGAATGCAGTGGCATTTATTTATTTTGCATTTGTTGCCTCTTCCACCTCTGCAAAAATCCGATGAAAGAAGCAACAAATGCACAGTAACGGCATTGTCTCAGAAATCTCTTGTTCTTCACCAAGTTTAAAATGCTGCCTTTCATGTCAATACCTGCCAATCGTGGAAGATGACCTTATGTCTGTAAATATTGGAACAGCTTACTTGATGCTTCGTTTCAGTCAAATTTCAGAGCACTTGCAAGCATCTGACTGACCCTGGGATATTTCCATAGTCAGTTCTAACATTGTTTGAAGCTTGAATTTAATTCTGTTTGACCTTTCCCTTGACCTAGTACAGATTTAATACAAGCCTGGTTCAGCTAAGAATCAAATGCTAGAGAGGCCATCCACACATTGAAGGAAGGAAGGAAGGAAGGAAGGAAGGAAGGGAAGGAGGGAGGGAGGGAGGGAGGGAGGGAAGGAAGGAAGGAAGGAAGGAAGGAAGGAAGGAAGGAAGGAAGGAAGGAAGGAAGGACAATAATAGAAATAAGGAAGAAAACAAGTTCTTCTGCTTCAGTTGGTATATCTTGTACCAATTCTGCCGTGAGATACATTTCAGCTATTGTAGAAATAGCTACTCTGAATGAATTGTGGTGCTGTTTGCCTGATGTTGTGTTATTGATTGGAGAAGATTTACATGATGGATACTTGTACAAAATTCATATTTAAACGATTGGCCTTTTCCTGTGCCAAGTCAACATAACTCCAGAAAACAAGAGACTAACAAAGAAGAAATGAATTGATGAATGGTCAAATGCCAAATTTTTCATATCAGGTTTAGGTAATCTGAACTCTCTCTCTGAACACACACACACACACACACACACACACAGTCATGGTCATGTATGATTGTCTTCCAAAGATAGAGTCTTTTGTTGATTTTGGTTTGCTTGGAAGATACCTGTGCATTAATTTGTTTATATAGCCAGTGTGATGTAGTAATTTGGGAGTTGACTATGATTCTGGAGAGAAGGTTTTGAATCTTCAATTGACCTTAGAAACCCATTTGAGTAAGTCAAATTCTTTTACCTTCAGAGAAAATCAAAGACAACTCACTCTCAACAAATATTACCAGGAAACCTCCATAGTTCACCTTGGAGCAGGCCTGGGCCAATGTTGGCCCAGGCCTGCTCGGTAGGCTGTTAGGAATTGTGGGAGTTGGAGTCCAAAACACCTGGAGGGCTGACATTTGCCCAGGCCTGCCTTAGAGTGACCATAAGTCAGAAACAACTTGAACATGCACAACAAAAACACAAATGTACACAGTTTCAGCCAAAATAATACATTAATGAATTCACACTATCATATAGGCACCATTATCTCCTATCTTACCCCATCTAGGTGCAAGTCATGTATTAAGTTCTTCACTTAGCAGATCTTATTCTCATGTGATCTTTTTTTAAAACAAACAAACATATTCCTTCATTATTTGAAACATGATGGATTCGAATATCTATTTTTGTGTTCAGTGACAGGATGAATTAGAAGTGTGACTAATGTATAACATGGGTCCATAATGTAGCTTAGACAGTGGGAAATTCTGCAGCTTTCAAGAGACTAGGAATTTCATGGGGTGATGCCTACATTTCTATTACAGTTGCGATAATTATTCTCTAGCTCATTAAATGAAAAGCAAAAATGTCTCAAGTTATGAGACTCAAACTTACAGAGAACAAAGGCATATACCTAGAGAAATTGTTCATCATCAATTCATTATTGTAGGCAATCAGTCATGGTCATGTATGATTGTCTTCCAAAGATAGAGTCTTTTGTTGGTTTTGGTTTGCTTGGAAGATACCTGTGCATTAATTTGTTTTATGTTGGGAACCAGTACAACACACAATATTCACAGAAAGAGCCTCTAATCCAAAGGCACCATGACCATCGGTGGCCTTTTGTCTGTTGCAGCCTTGGTCTGCCTTCACAACTGTTTCATCATGCACCATGTTATCATCTGCCTTTTACTGCTATTGAGGACTTATGCTCACATTTCCCTGGGAACACCCCCTTCTTCTTCCTCTTAAAATGTCTACATTGTATTCCTCAATGCTCAGTTGAAGTTTTATATTAATGTAATGTTGGGCCAATGGGAAATTACATTGGGGGGAGGGTCTCATCTGGGTCAATTATCTCCTCTTTTCCTCCTTGTAGCTACACCCCTTTCCATATGGTAGCATAGTGAGATTAGGGTCAATAGAGCCTACACGCTTGATGTTAGCATTTCGACGCATTATGCTGATATATGTTCGTCTTACGCTGCCTATATGATATTGCTACAAATGCTCCTATAGGATTGCCTCTGAAGAAGCTTTGGAACTCCCTGCGAAACAGTTTGAGCTCCTAACAATACCGTCAGGCATCCGCTTTGAACTTTTGCAATACATGCATTTATAAGGCAATTGATGCAGCTTGGATTATAGAGTCTGAAGAATCTTTCCAACAATCCACTCTAACTCTTACTGGATTATAAATGTTATCTTTATTGAATGACAAAACCTCACATGGATGAACATAAAAACTCAATTTGAATCATACCACTTCATGGAAAGATCTGGTTTTGTCTCCGACATTCAATAATCCAGATTATAACTTGATTGTAAACTATTCTTTGACCATCAGTCCACCTGGATCGCGGACATAGTTATCACATCAGACTCTACTGAAATGTGGAGTATTATGCACTTTAGATGTTTATATATAATGTATATTTATTTATTGAATTGAATCCACTATCAATTGCATTACTAAATTACATAAAATATGTTTTGATAATAATGCGCTACGGCTTGACCTATACATAATAGAATCGTAGTTACTCCCTGTGTTTAACCTAAGCATAGTGAGATTGCCTGGTAGCCTTTTCATCCTTCTTCACAGCAGCTGTTCCTAGACCACAATGTTTGCTTCTGATCATCAATAAACAAGGTACCACTTAAGGGTGATTGGAATTTAAGGGTTATCTTCCTTTTATATTTTTAAATAATTTTCATGGCTCCCAGAAGATGGTTTCCATGCATAAGCAAAATGTCTCTGGAATGATACCACTTTATCAAGAAAGCTGTTGACTTAAATAAAACAGGTTGCCATCACAAATAGATGCTCCTTTCAATTTTAACCATCACTTTTTCAATCCACATTTTGCTCAGTATGGTATAGTGTGATTATGTGGGTTAATTCACAGAACACAGATTCTATTTGTTTGTTCTGTAAAACACTAACAAAAAAAAGAAAGTACAGCACACCAGCCATTGTTGCTTCTGATCTTCAAATGAAAGAAGAGAAAATATAAAAGTCAAGCAAGATTTTTTTAAAAAAAACACACTGATTTATGTACGCTTCACACCTTAAATTTTATATTACAGTTTGGAGAAAATTCAGAACAAACTGTAGAATCTTTTGATCTTTTCAGTGTTTGTTTGAATTAATTCCAAATTTTTCAATGTCTGCTTCTTCCATTAATATAATTAATCCCTTCAAGAACAAAGGAACATTCTCAGAAATGGAACTGCTTTGGTTTGTTTTTATAATGTGGATAAAGGAAATCTAAGGAAAGTTAATCTTCTATTTCCCCCCACAATTCCATAAACAATAAACAAATAATATTGTTTTTATTTATTTTCTAGTCCTTGTTTTACAATCTATATATGAGAGCCAGTATGGCATTATGGTTTGAGCATTAGAGTATGATTTTGGAAACTAATATTTGAAACTACAGTTGATCATGGAAACCCCACTGGGTAACTTTGGTCAAGCCTCATCCTCTTGACTTCAGAGGAAGGCAAAGGCAAACCTCATCTGCACAAACCTTGACAAGAAGGCCACCTTCCCCCGGTGCATACTGGGAGGAAGGAGTTTTGCCTCCCTCCCACGAGGAAGTAAAAAGGGGGAGGATCCGGATGGAGCCTCCCTGCAACTGGAGCGTGGCTTCATCCACCGGATGAAGTTGCTCACTTCTTGCGAAGACTTCGACCCACCACTCCCGCCCATTAACATTATCGGCCCGGTTGCCCGTTGGAGCCGGGGAGGAGTTTTTCCCCTTCCATTGATAGGGGGTTTTTTCACCTAGCCCCTTTTACTGTTTAGGGGCTAGAGGGAGGGGTGATTATAAATAGGCTTAGCAGAAAATAGATAGGGAAATTCCCATATCTTGGTGTGCATTCAAGGCACCCCCCATTAGGGGTGAAGGCCATCATGTTAATACTCAATCAAAGTTCAAGTTGATGGGGTAAGTTCTGTTGAATGACCTGGAATGGGAGGAGTCTGGTCTCCATATCTTGGGGACCAGAACTCGCTCTCATTTCCCTTAATGGGTTGCCTTGGCCGGATGTCAAGGAATCCAGTTGTTTCGCCCACAAATTAACATCGAAACCAGGTAGGGTGGCTACCTGAATTGGATACACCAAATTCCTGACACCCCTTGAGTTAAGGTTAAGGACAGTTAAATATGTAACAATTCAAATAAATGTTGCCCAATTTGAACCCAACTACTGTTGTCATGTGTCTTATTTCGGGGGTGGACAGGCAAACCCCCTGATAGGTTCACTATGCAGTCGCCATTATGCAGAAGTGATTTGAAGGCACACAAGGACAACTTGTACAAAGATCAAAATAGTGTTGTATTTTTTCTAGTTTAATAGAAATTTCCTTGGTAAAGTACGTGTACACTGGGAAAAATGAAATGTTATCCTCGTTTTGTGCCTTTCAAATTTATAGCATTTATCAAGGAATTTTTGCTTAGGCACTGCTGCTGAAATATCAGGTCACCTACATTTAGACAAAAATGTATTCCTTTAGGTATGAAATGAAGTATGATATGATACAATGAATCTGAACCAAAAGCATCTCATAGGAATAGATATAGATGCCTAAGAGCTATGTACAGATTATATATAGGCTTGTGTCCTCTTGATGAATTTTTGGAGAAGGGGCATTGCAGAGATTGGAATTGCCTGCTCCAAGCCCAACTTTTCTCAGCTACAACCCCCCTGAACTCATTAGTGGAGAACAGAGGAGCAGCAGAAAAATCCCTACCACCAACTGCGGTGTGATCTGAGCATTCCTGAATAGTAGGGGGTTTGACTGGATAGCCTTTGTGTCTCTTCCACCTCTATGATTCTATGAATAAGATTGACGCAGCTACTAAAATATCAGAACAAAAGGAGCAAAACCAACTGGAAATAACTGAGAATGTATTTACAGGAGAAAATAAAATTGAATTATTTATTTATTATTTTTTTGAAAGGGGGGGGGGGTGAACAACCTACACTAAAAGTTACCAGAGACAATTAGGTAGTGGAAATCAACACAATTTTGAAATATCACCTCTCTGTGGAATGGACTGGAAGTCCTCAAATCCCCATTTCCTCCACCTACCAGCCCTACCTAACCCACCCCTTCTCCAACCCTCACTATCCACACCAGCACATCCCACCCCTCCACTATTTTTTCCTACTTTCCTTTATATCTGATATGTTCCCCTTCTTTTACTGTTATTTTGAAAAGGTGCAAATAAAAACAATAAAAAAGAGATTATCTGCAGGCAGGCATGTAGCCAGGGGGGGCTAAGGGGGCTTCAGCTCCCCCCCGAAATTCTCAGGGTGGTCCGCGAAAAGGCCTTACTGGTACATTATTTAAACTGTTATGTTTATTCATATCATGATCTGATCACCATGCTCATTATATCCCACCTTAATGGGGTTATTGGGATAACAATACAAAAGGTTTGCTAGGGTAGAACTTCTTCCACCCAGTCTCAGCCCCCCGAACCAAACTCAGCCCCCGGAATCAAAATCCTGGCTACGGCCCTGTCTGCAGGAACTTCTGGAGAACACCAGAGGTACATGCTTCTTCTTGTGTCTGTGCACCCAGTTATAGGAAAGTATCTGGACATGTTCCTGCTGCTTCTCTGTTCTTCACTATACAAGAATGGGCTGGACTACTGAAGACTACTGAAGCTACGTTGTGTAGCTATATTTCCCAGTACCTCTTCACATGGACTGATTTTTGTTGGTTGCAACGGGATTTTAGTTGTTTTGTGACAGAGCTCGACAGCTACCAGCACACTTCAGAAAAGTACCTCTGGGGCATGAAAAGACCATGGCAAAATGTGGGGGATGAGATGTGCCACCACTAAAAAAATAGCCAGTAGTGAAAGACAGAAGGCAATCCATTGAAATCTACGAGGACAGCCGGCTTCCTGACACTCCCCTCTCCATGTGATGAGTTGGGGGGAAGCCAGGACAGTGCAGGCCGCAGGTCCCCATGCCCCCTGGGTGGGCACTGCCATTTTCGTCACAATTTGCGATGATCCATGGTGATTCCGGCAGGCTGTGCAAGGAGGTCCATTGTGACAGAATCATAGAATGTGAAGAGACTACCTGTAGGAAAAGCACAAATGAAGTACCCCTGACAAATGGCCATCCAGCCTCTGTTTAAAAGCTTCCGGGGCAGGGAGTTCCACTGCTGAATAGCCCTCACAGTTAGGAAGTTCTTCCTAGTGTTTAAGGGAAATCTCCATTCCTATAGTTTGAAGCTATTGTTCCATGTCCTAGTCTCCAGGGCAGCAGAAAACAAGCTTGCTCCCTCCTCCCTATGACTTTCTCTGACATATTTTTTTAAACAACAACAACAATTGCACATATCTGGTTTCAGTACTGTTCCATTATCTGGGTGGAAGCCACAAGGGGGCATTAGAGAGAGATGAATATTCCATTTTATGGAAGGAGGAAAATTATTTTCCCCATTTTCACTTGTTATTCCCCCTCTCCGCCTTCCCACATAATAAACAAGGGTTGTTTCCATGATGGGGACATGGGTGGGGTGGGGGGAATGACAGAAAAATGGGGGGAAATGGTTATCCTCCTGCAACTCACCCTCTACCCCAATAAAATGGGCTATACTTCTCTTTGTAATAATAATGATGGTGGTGGTGAGGATGATGATAATAATAATAATACACTTTATTGATTTCTATTCTGCCCTTCTCCCCTAGGGGGACTCAGAGTGGATTTCAGCATTTTGCATATCTAGGCAAACATTCAGTGCCTTTACAATTATAAGCAATGGGACACACAAACTGAAACAAAGGCAGAGGCTGCTCCTTTTTTCATTTCTGGCTTCTGGAGGCAGTGCTCATCTCTGACTCTGGGAGGTGCTTTCCTCCATTTTCAAGCCAAGGAGCCTGCGTTGTCATTTCCTGGTTGTGTGGCTGGCAAGATTGCTTGGAGTGTCTCTCTGCCTTTTCCCACCATTACATGTTTTGGAACTGCTAGGTTGGCAGGAACTGGAGCTGACAAATGAGAGCTCCCCCCATATCATGGATCGAACTGATAACCTTCAGGTCAGCGGTTCAGCAGCTCAAGGTTTAACCCATCACACCACCACGGCTCCTTTGTAGCCTCGCCCTGGATAAGAGAATAATACTGTTTTCTATTTGAATGTCTTTCCCTGACATAGTCATTTGCCGTAAGCACCTGTAAATTTTTGCCTATAAAACCTTTTCAAGGCATTATGCACACTAATTTTGTTCTGTTTGTTTTAAACTAATTACATCTGTAGGTAGGTGACAACAACCACTTAAAACAGGACTCCCTTCTTCCCTTGCTCACTAGTTTTTATATGGCAAAACAGAAATCTTCCTTCTGTCATCTGCTGATTTAAACAGCATTTAATTCGACTGGGAGGGATAATTTAACTGGGAAAAATAAAAGTTAGAACAAATTGTTTGTAATTTTCCTCTCTACCCACAGGAATCTGCAGAGACCTCCAACGGGGAGTAAATATTGTACTGTTAGTTTAATGAGTGGTTGTGTTTTCCCTTTTGAGTAACACACACTACAAAAATCTCTTCCCAATAACTGTAAACATCTGGCGTCTAATTTACACTAGAGCTCTTTGATACCACAGTGGTTTTATGCACGTGTTTATAAATCTCATGGATTGTCAGGGTATGCATCTGAGAGCCCAGCTTCTACTTCTGCATTCAACAAAATGGCTATAACAACTGACATCTGCTGAAAGTAGCAGTGATTGTAGATACATGGTCATGGAAATCTGATACTACCTGGATATTTGCAGAGGATTCTTGAGTCCACTCCCTGTAGATCTTTTCCAGATTCCTTGTGAGGAAAGAGAGTTTATGCAAAACTCTCTTATGCCACTCTTTTAAAGGCATGAGTTGAAATGTTAAATGAATTTCAGTCCATTTTGGGTTATTTGGGGAGGAACATATAGAACAGGGGTGCCCACACTTTTTCATCATGCGAGCTACTATATGAACAATCAAGTTGAAAAGATCACCTGTTGTGCATGTGAGCGTGCGTGCACACGCTCCTACTACAGCCTTCTGTTTGCGCGGGGCTTCTTTCTTGCCTGCCCAAGAACTCGCCGCCGCGCGCACCCGGGAAGGGGATCCTCCTTGCCTGTGCGCGCGCTCTCTCTTAACGTCTTCATTGGCTTCCTCCTTCCTGCTGTGTGCTTTCGCGAAGCAGGAAGTCCCCATCCCGTCCTGCTTCTTGCGTGCACAGCAGGCCCCTCCCACACCCGCAGCAGGAGGGTATTTATAGGCGCACCCGCCAGCGCTCCGGCCAGATATGGCTTCGCCGGCGGCTCAGAAGGCGCAGGTCTGGGAAGTGGGGCCGCCTGGCTGCTGCCTGGGCCGGAAACTCAACTGAGAGAGGGACCCACATGAGGCTGGAGCCCCCCCCACGGCAGCCTCCCCCCTCCTCCCTCGAGGCTTCCTTACCTGGGCAGGAGAAGGAAGAGTGGAAGAGGTGCTTCCCCAAAGTGACAGATGCAGCGGGGGGGGGCGCCCTTCCTTCCTCCCTTTCGAGGGTGTCACTCAGAAAGGATGCCCAAGTGGACGGCTGGCAGAAAGGAGGACCCCTCCCACTGGCGGCAGTCCATGCCCATGGGAGAGCGAGAGAGAGAGAGAGAGGGTGGCTCTTCCCAGCCGGCTCTGAAGAGCCACCCTCTCTCTCTCTCTCTCTCTCTCTCTCTCTCTCCCGTGGGCCCTCACCACCTTTCTCCTTCGAGGACGAGGAGGGCGAGGCGGAGAAAGGCAGCGAGGGCACAAGCAGCAGCAGCAAGTGGAGTCTCCATCCCCGCAGCCCCCTCCTCCTCGGGTTCAGCCCCAGGAACACGGCGGAGCCCTCCCTCCTCGCCCCCAACCAAGGAAAGAAAGCAGCCCCACACAGCTCGCTCGCCCAGGTCATGGCTTGGAATGGGAGTCCCGAGGGCAGCAGCAGGGTTTGCGGCGGGGCTTGCTTGGCTTTGCCCCACTTTGCTCGGCCTCCTTTGCCTCTCTCTCTCTCTCTCTCTCTCTCTCTCTCTCTCTCTCTCTCTCTCTCTCCTTCCAGCGCCCGCCTGCCTGCCAAAAGGATCCGAAAAAGTTCTCTGGATTTCTTTCTTCTCTCCTTGGCCCTCTCTCTCTCACACACACACACACACACATTCCCTCCATCCCTCCCACAGCCTCACATCCTATTCATGCGCGTGCCTTTGCCTTGCTCCCGTCCCCCTCCCCCCAGCAACAACCAATGGGCGGTCATGTCACCATACCGTGCGTGGCAAGACGAGCGCCAGGGCCCGCTCGCTAAAACCTCATTTTGGCAAAAGAAGCCCCGCAAAGGCGGCGGTGGCAGGAGCGCACATGTGCGCGCATGGCAGTAGCGCACCATCCGGCTGGTGAGGCCCAAAGATCACCTGGAAGAGGCCCAAAGATCACCTAGGTGCTCCCGATCACCATAATGAGCACCCCTGATATAGAAGGAAGCCTGGTATCAAAACAAAACTGCTGTTCTTATCGCTGGACCCAACTCAAAATCATATTGAGTAGTACTGGAAAGTGTAACCTCAACTTTCTTTTCTGGTACTGCTAGTTAACTAGTTGATTTTGCTAAACTATTTGCTGATGTTTGCTGTAAGCCGCTCCGGCAATATTGTTATATGTACATTGTAAGCCACTCTGGCAGCATTGTTGTTTGCTGTAAGACGCTGTGAGTCCCCTTTGGGGTTGAGAATGGCGGCATATAAAAATAGTAAATAAATAAATAAACCAGCATGTTGAATATTGCAATACTTCTCCCATGTGCATATTTTTCATTTCAACTCCCTACTTTTGACAGAGTAGTATGAAAATTAAATTTCATAAATCTGGTCTCCTGTTAGAACATTTATGTTCGGATCAATTTGGGCCAATTCTTTGGTTTAAAATCATAGATCATCTCAACAGAAAAAAGAATCATCATAAGTGATGAATAGAATAACAGTAAGAATTAAACATACACTGAAATTCATTACATTGAAATAGATTGTTTTCTGGTGCTCCATTTTTCTCTTAAAAGAGGAGTACACATCTTCATTGACAAAGTGTTTAGATTAAGAGATATCCATCTTGGGCAGCACAAAATCAATGAAGGGTGTTGTATATCCTTGTAAAAGACTTCTTAACATCACATCCATGACACCGAGGTATGAATGAGGAAGTCCTGGTAAGTCTTTCAGTTTTATGTCCTTTTCTCCATAATAGGGAAGGTAGGTTTACCTCTACCTTAAAACATCCTTGTTAGGATTACTGAAGTCCTCTGAACACTCAAAATCATTATAAAATCCCATTTCTCATGAGGAATACCGGAATGTCCTTGTAAACACTCCTCCATCCTACATTGACCATGATATTCCAAACTATCTCACCAAAGATGCCCAAGTAAGAAATCTACTGGAAACTCAAGAGGAAGCTTAAGCAGAAACCACTGAGTGAATAGAAAACAAAATATTTTTAAAATGTAAGAAAGAGTAGTGATACAAAGGATTTGTCATATTCTTATCATTTTGAGAATAACGGCCATCTTGGTCCTTTATTTGGGAGGAGGAAGTGGGGCGTAAACTTAACAACAACATTTTAATCTTCAAATTTGCTCCCACATACAGTGAAGGCTACTAGTCTGCTGATGATTCTGCTGCCAATGAAACTGAAATTTGGAAATGTGGGGATCTTGTCCTTAGCCTCAGGCTGCAACAAAAGCACTATGCTGCACAAACAGAACAGCACAACTCTGAATCAAATACAGATTCTGTATACACGTTCATGAATCCGCAATATCATAACATTTCTAAAGAAAACATTTTGTGGAGTTTGCTTGGTATAGAATGACACAATTATTATTTCATGTGAAATATTGAGAAAAAAATATTGTGCCATCTCATATAGTGCAAATACTCTGCTCTTTTGAATTAAACTGCTGTTATGATTATAAAATCAATTGTGGAAGTGACCTTTATTATTTTATACAGCTTAGAGGTTTTTTTCCCATTGGCAAAGATAGCTAAGGGTGCTGAAATTATCTTTGATAATTTTCTAAAATCGACTAGCTAAAGGGCACAGTCTCCATCTGATTGGGGAGCAGTGGGACAAAAGATTTTAATGGCTTGGAAAACAGCCAGTGAAGGAGACATATCTCTGCATTTTTCAGCTTGTAGGAAAGTAATTGCACACACATCTTGCTCAAGTTATCGTCTCACATGAAGGAAAGAACAAGAAAGCATATATTCTAAAGAAGTTTATGAAATTAGCTGGTGGGTCTTACTTTGGCAGAGGCAATGAATCAGTGACTTCCACTGTGTGTAGGATCAGATGACTAGTTTAGGGTGCACGTGGGGGATTACAAAGTGCACACAGCTCTGTTCCCCAAAATCCCACTGCCACTGCCCTCCTCAAACTCTGTACCCTGTGGCAGACACTTCACTCTGCCTCATAGTAGAACTGGCCCTGGCACCATCAAACATAGATGGCCACTCCACACTGCCATGGGATAGAATGTTATATCGGGATTTATGAGATCTGCGTTCAGTCCCCACTGAACTATAAAAATCATTAGGTGACTTTAAGCCAATTATCTCTCTTGGCTTGAGGTTTCTCAAACCTTTTTGTTGAGATAAATGAAGCAAAGAAGAGCTATGTGGATCACTTTTAACTGATTGAAGGAAAGGCAGGCTATAGATACTTTGTTTTTTTTAAAAACACCAACCATTCTGTAATTGGATTATGGGACTATTTATTTATTATTTCGGCATATTTGTCGCCACTCCCGTCAGACTCGGGGAAACTTACAAATGTTAAAAACACTATAAAAACACAATAAAATGACAAGAATTGGCATTCCATAATTAAAACTATACAGTAACGCACACACACCAAGATTACTCCAATGGCCTACGGCTATGTGGTAGAGGCCCAGAGTTATTGCTGACCAAATGCTGGTGCAAACAGGAAGGTCTTACAAGCCTTCCAGAAAGCTAGTAGGTTGGACAACGCATGGATTGTGGGAGGAAGAGCATTCCACAATACTGGAGTGATAGCGCTAAAGGCTCTCCTCTGCGTTGAGGTCAGGTGGAGGGTTTTACAGCTTGGCACTGCAAGAAGGTTCAGGGGCTCAGATTGCAGTGGTCTTGGAGGACTATATGAGGACTATCTTGGCAGAGACTAAAGACCTCATCAAACAGGTGTGGGGGAAAGTGGACAAAAGTGGGAAAAAGCTGGAGGAACGGTCCTTCATTCCCTACCATCTTTCCCTGTTTACCTGGATGGCTGGCCATCTCATGTTATTTCCTGTCATTTGTCATGCTTTCTCTGCTGTCCCCCCCTTTTTTTTTCTATAGATAGCACCTGACTCCTGAAAACAGAGTCTTCTCACTATTTTCAGGTGCTGGCAACACGGATGCCCTGAGGCATCCACTGGAAATGGCTATGTGTCATGGGATAGCCATCATGGGACTCTGTTTTGCCAGTGTTTGTAAATGGAGAGAAGATGGAGATAAGACTGAATCTGTTCAGATCCTTAATTCATTCAATGGAGGGTTGTTTTCTTTATATGAACTAAGATGTTCCAAATATATATGGAAATAATATTTAAAAATATTTTTTAAATGGTAGAATTATGTGTTTCTTGGGTGTTGGTAAAATCCTGAGAATGAGAAGTCTAGACTTTTTTTTAAAGTACGGGGGCTTCCCACAGACAATATTTTCTGTATAGAAAATCACTTTTTAACTTATAAAATAATATTTATTTACAGAAACATTGCTTTCTGTGATATTTTTGCAGAAATGCCAATTATTTTAGTTTTTTTAAAAACGATTCGGCAACAAGGCAGTAACTATCCTAGTTTTAAATTTTAAATATCGAGAGAAAGTGAGGTTACGGGGGGAGGAAATGTTTGCAAATGCACAAAATCATTCCAGAATTGCCACCACTAGTTCTGTTTAGTCCCTTGGAACATCTATAAAGAATTATAGAACTTTCAGTGGACATAGAGAAGTTAATATCTCTTGACCTGCCTACACTGAAGACAATTACAATAAGTCCTGAATTTATGTTCTGTTCTAGTATATAAGCACTTAGAGTAGGTGATGGTGCTTTAATTAATCCAATGGCACACACCCCTGTCTCCCCATATTCCATTCTGCAAAGAAGGGAAATAACAGGTCTAGGGTATTTCTTTGTTGTTGTTTTTTAATGAACTTGCTTCATTTCTCTGAAAGGCCACCTTGGAGATGGGCTTGGGTCCTTTAGGAGCAGTAAAAGATGTATCACTTCCTCAGCTTTCTCCTTTTTCTGCTTTAAATCACTAAGAGATTAGCACATGAGGTGTTGGGAAAGTCTGTTGTCATTAACAAGCTTAAGCAGTGTTTGAAAAAGAGAGAATTTTTTGGTGAGATGCTGGGATTAACTGGATAAGTGGGAAGAAAGAGCTTTTTGGACAACATGGAGAAGAATTACAACCAGCTCTTCTCTTGTAACTTGGGAGGTGTATGTTTTACCAACAACAATTGTATTGCTCTATCATACCAGCGGGGAGAGTAAAGCAAACTTTCAGCAACAGGACAGAAATGCTTTTCTAATTCCATTCTAGTCCAACATGTCATTTTTCATAGGAAAGCAACAGCATCTTCCTGTAGTTTTGGCTCCAACATTTGGTCCAGATGTATGTTTTTCTGCACATGAAGCTTCTATTTAGCTTTTATGAGGAACTGTAATTGAGAAGCAAATATTTCATGGATTTCTTATTATCCCATTTTAAAATCAATATAAAATAGTTGTCAATTTAATTTTCAGATAAAGGACAGGCCTGGTAGCCCTCCTGATATTGTTGGAATACAATTCCAATCAGCCCCAATCAGCTGGGTCAGCAGTGAGGGATAATGACAATTGTAGTTCAACATTGTAACACATTGGCCTACCTTAAAGGGTTGGTGTAAAGGCAGTAAATAGGCTTGGCTTGGAAAGGCTAAGGAGAACAGAGGGGTGGAGCAATCAGGGGGCTTCAAAGATGGAAGAGCGGCCTGATTGGCTGACGGAATTGGAGGGAATACCTCAGCAACTGAAGATGGGTGGAGCTAAGGGGAAAGGAAAGAGCTACAGCAGGCATTATGGTCAGTTGGGAGTTGGGAATCTGAAGGGTAGGTTAGGAGTTTTGAAGAAGAAGAGAGGAAGGAAGAGTTTTGGGAACTAATGTTAAAAGAGACCTCTTTGAGGAAAATAGTTAGGCCTCTATAGTGTTAGAGGGCTGGGGTGAAGAGAGGATTCAAAAGGTTCAGAATAACCTGTTTGTACTCCTGTGTGGAACATTGATTTTAAGGAACTCAAGTTAAAGATTATTCTTTGAATAAGTAAAGCCTCTCAGTTTATTGAAACCATTACGCCCGATTGAGGAGCTCATTTCAGTTCTCCTGTTTGTGTCCTTCATCACTTGGATTTTTGCCTACCTTCAGACCAGAGACTTTGAATTGCATCTATATTTGGGACTACTTTATGGACTGTGTTGTGGACTTTGAATTGGTGGATTTCACACTGGAAGTATCTGTCTTATGATTGTTTGAACCCTGAATCCGCTGACATGACGCACGCACCTATGGCATGTCCTTGATGTTATTATTATTTGTGCTCTGGTTCTGAATACATCATATATATATATATATATAATATCTGAATAAGCCTTATTGTGTAATACTTTACAGTTCGTTCACCCTTGCTCTGTCTTACTGCAGTTTCTCATCTACCTTTTCCTTGTATTAAGATAAAACCTACTGAATCAGCGGTCTCTGTATTGGATTGAATCCAGTTTTCCTGTGTCAAAATTCCAGGTACCAGTTTCTGTTTTATCAAATTTATAAAGGCATTATGCTTGCTCCCTTTCTAAGAAACCACAATCTATGGAGCAAGGAGAAGGAGCAGAGAGAGGTAAGCAAGCATCTGTGTGAATTAAATATTAAAAACATAATCTAGTTAAAAAATTAAAAACCCTCCAAAACAAGCTGTTTCTAGAAAGAAAATTGAATATGAAACATTTTTCTCACTAGTAATATGATATATTTGAGTTCGGAATCTGGCTCAGTGACAAGAATAGCATGCCTGCCAGGATCCACATAAAGTAAACCTTTAAAATGTAAACATTTTGATCTTCTTGATCACCTCTCCTATACGCAAAGTAAGGGGTGAATTGGTAGAGGAGTGGCAATGAATGCGCCACTCTAGCTCCAAGTGGGTGAGCTGGAAAAGGAAGGTGTGACCAGCAGCAAGCTAAAGGAAGTGAATCATACTAATAAATCAACACCAATCTGCATCCTGGGCTTTTCATTGCACCTATCAACTTAACTCAGATAAGTTATTTTCTTCTACTTCTTCTGCCAAAGATCTAAAATGGACAGGATTTAACCTTATAAATGAAGACTCCATTTGGACTAGAGCCAGAGTGGAAACCAAAGTTGTGATGGGGGAAAGAAGTGGCAGATATATAGTTAAGGATGGGGTGCATTTAGTCCTTATCAAATGCACTTCTTTAGAAATAGTACTGGATCTCTAATTAATATTCTCTATATATAACCAAGTTTATATGCCCAGGATTATTATAAGCAGAAATCTTTATTTGTGTGAAACTGAAACTATAGAGATGTTTTTGTTCTAGTTTAAGAGTATGCTAAAACATACTTTATGATTAATTCCTGTGGAATTAATGTTGGTAAAAAGACAAAATTGGTACATCTATGTAATAGAATAAGACTCTCTCTCTCTCTCTCTCTCTCTCTCTCTCTCTCTCTCTATATATATATATATATATATATATATATATATATATATATGATGACCGTGATCCAAGCCACGGTCATCTCGAGACTGGATTACTGTAACGCGCTCTACGCTGGCCTTCCCTTGTCGGTGACCCGGAAGCTCAAGCTGGTGCAGAACACTGCCGCCTGGCTCCTGACTGGCACCCCAGCAGGTTGCCACATAACACCTATTTTGCAGGATCTGCACTGGCTGCCAATTGAGCACCGGATCACCTTCAAGGTGTTGGTTCTTACCTTTAAGGCCTTACACGGCCTGGGGCCAGCGTATCTGAGGGACCGTCTCTCCCCATACTGCCCTATGAGATCACTTCGCTCCGAGGATACTAACCTTCTGGCTGTCCCCTCCGTAAAGGCTGCCAAACTCACCTCTACCCGCCGAAGGGCATTCTCGGTGATTGCACCAACGCTCTGGAATGCCCTTCCGGCAGATACGCGTGCCATCCACGACCTGCTCCCCTTCAGGCGGGCGTGCAAGACCCACCTGTTCCAGCTCGCCTTCCAGGTGTAGGTCCTAGTGCTATGCACCCCCCTGTTGAAGAGACTCATACTTCAGGTCGCTATTTTTTACCGTTGTGTTTTAGTATGCTATTTTAGTGGTATTTTAATGATGGTTTTATGCCCTGTTTTTATTCTGTGCTGTCTTTTGATGTGTTTATCGGTGTTGTGAGCCGCCCCGAGCCCGCCGGGAGTGGCAGCATAGAAGCCGAACGAAATAAATAAATAAATAAATATACTGCATATATATAGTTTACTTGTCTGATATGGCAGTATGGTTGATATTAGTGTTTTAAATGGATTTTAACCTAATGTTCTTATCTACTCTGTTATGTCATGTTGGACAGTGCTTTTGTATGTGTTGGCATCAAATTGTTGCTGTTGTAAGCCGCCCTGAGTCCCCCCTCGGGGGTTGAGAAGGAGAAGGTACAAATGTTTGAAATAAATAAAATAAATAGTATTTCCAATGGTATCTGATTTGTGTCTACCTTTACATCCCTTTGAATTCCAGACTTTGTCTTCTTTCTCTTGTTCCATCTAAAAGTAGACTGGCAATTTCCTCTCATGGTCATTTGGAACATTAACATCAGTATTTCTCATATGAAAAAAATATGTCTCCAACCATTGAAATGTGTATCTGTTCACACTCTAGTGTGTTGCTTCCCACTATGATGGCCATTGTGTAAGTGGAAAATCTACTTGCTCTGCAAAGTGTGAACCAATCAAAATGTAGCCTGACAAGACTGTCATCACTCCTATCTTCTGATCAGTGTCTGAGCAACATCACACAAACACTGCTGTTGAGGAGGATGAGAAAACATAATGTGTTTGGAAATGTTCAAAAGCCTTGACGTAGATTATCTTTTTCCAATCCATGTGAATACCAGTATTATTGCCTCAAAATTTCAGAGCAGAAAAGAATGAGATTAAAAGACTAGTGGCTTGGAGTGTAAATCTTCATTTATTTCAATTTTGCATGCAAGTATAAAGAGTTTAAAGAGCGTACTCCAGCGAGGATGAATGTGTTGGCAGTATCTGTTACTGCAGTTCTCAGTTTCATTTTGTTTTTTAAAATATCCAAATGACATTTCCTTTGCCTGCATCTATTTTCTGGCTCTTCCTGCCACCAGCCACAACCACCCTCAAGAAATATACTTTTCAATTCTGAGATGTACCAGAATATGAAAGTATTCTTTGGACGTTTACTAGACTTGTGCACCTTGTGTTCCCACTTCAGTATTTACTGTCTTGCACCATAAAACTCCATGTCCCTTCAGCCTTCCTTTGGACATTATAACATGCAAACAGGCATAATAGAAGAAGCATAAAGGTCATGTGATACCAATTGTAAAACCAATCAATAGCCCCTGATCATCCCTCAGTCAACTTGTGTAATGAGTCTGGGTGCTTTTTTTGGAAGCATCTGGGAAATCAGCACAGCAGGAAGGTGCAAATTTATGCCATCAACACGGAAGTGTAGCTTTGCATAGCTGAGGCATCATAATCATGCAACACCAACATCTCTGCAAAGCTGGCCATCACATGATGGTAAGTTTCCTTTAGTCCACATCCTGGGAATAGCATGGCTTACTGGCAAGTGTGCGGTAATGGCCTTTGCCTAGACACTGCCCAACCAAGGAAGTATGTGCCTATTTGATTTGTGGTTGTGGTATGTGCATTAATGTGGCCAACATGTTTAACCCATAACACAGTGTCTAGTCTCTTTGTCTTGGAACAATACTATTTCTCTAATAAAATTTAGAAGCTTTCTGTATATTCCTAGTAGTAGTATGATTTATTTAAGAACAATGAACAACAAAACCAGAATAAGTGTTTGGTTAATCATGTTTAGATATGATAAGGTATGGATAGAGACGGCATCTATAGCCACTTAGGACATTACCATACACAAGTCAGAAAATAGATTGTAAAGCAATGGTATTCCCCATAGTAACCTATGGATGTGAGAGCTGGACCATAAGGAAGGCTGAGCGAAGGAAGATGGACACTTTTGAACTATGGTGCTGGAGGAAAATTCTGAGAGTGCCTTGGACTACAAGAAGATCTAACCAGTCTATACTTCAGGAAATAAAGCCTGACTGCTCATTGGAGGTAAGGATATTAGAGGCAAATACGAAGCGCTTTGGCCACATCATGAGAAGACAGGAAAGCTTAGAAAAGACAATGATGCTGGGGAAAATGGAAGGAAAAAGAAAGTGGGGCTGACCAAGGGCAAAATGTATGGATGGTATCCTTGAAATGACAGGCTTGACTCTGAAGGAGCTGGGAGTGGTGATGGCCGACAGGGAGCTCTGGTGTGGGCTGGTCCATGAGGTCACGAAGAGTCGAAAGTGGTTGAACGAATAAACAACAACAGTTGTAAACCTATATTTTAAGAGTGCAGGGTGACAAACAAAAATGTGTTTCAGTGTCACAATGTGCAAACTAAAGACAGAAGTTCCCAGAAGCACCGGGAAGTGGCACAGCTGGCTAAGTGTCAGCTGCATAAGATCTCTCTGACCTGTAGGTCATGAGTTCAAGGCCTGCCAGGGTCAGGGTGGGTGCCCAACCTTAAATGTAGCCTGCTGTCGACCTTTGCAGCCCAAAAGACAGTTCATTTGTCAAGTAGGAGATAAAGGTACCACATTAAGTGGGGAGGCGAATTTAGACTGATTTATGAGGCCATAAAGAACTCCAGGAATCGCTGAAAGGAATGCGGAAGAACAACAAGGGAAGCTGGAAAATGCTGAGAGAGATGAGGAGTGGTGGCCAGAAGTTTGTCAGAAGTTTGCCAGAAAATTGCCTCTTTGTTCGTCTATGTTCGTCAATATATGTATATGTTGAACTGCAGGGATTGTCTGCAAGTATGTACTGTAATCCGCTCTGAGTCCCCTTCGGAGTGAGAAGAGCGGAATATAAATGAAGTAAATAAATAAATAAGTTACCTGTTGTTTTCAAAACCTGCTGCCCACCTATGCTCTGTCAATGAATTTAGGACTGATATACAATGATGGCATGTGGTAAACTGAGCTTTCACTTGGAGAGACTTCAACTTGCATTAAAAGGTAGTGTGATCATCTCCTTAAAATATTTTTAAGACCTCGGGATGCCCTGAAAACATAAACATTACTTCATGTGGACACTGTCACATTACTACATTTTTAACAGATCCAGGAAATGGCATGTTATCTTGCAATTATTGTTGCCATAAATATTTATTTATTTTTATTTATTTCCATCATTTCTACCCCACTTCTTCTCAACCCCCGAGGAGGGACTCAGAGCGGCTATTTCCCCCAGCTATTCAAGCATTCTAAAGAAATCACTGATTAAACTAAAAAACAAGTTTTCTTTAGAAAAAATCATTATGTGGCTGACTGTTTGTATGAATCCTGTTTCACATGAATACCAGCATTTTGGCTGACTGATTGGTTGGTTGGTTTTGTACTCAGTCCCATCTAATTTGTTGGCTTCTGGCAGAATATGTGAACTGAAAAATACTACTTGGGAGGTGATATGAAGCAAAACTGAAGTGTTATCTACATTCTACAACTGTGGAGATTAGTGGCATCCCAGAATAATTACTGTAGCTGCCAGAGGCAGAACAGCAAATGAGACGTAGAGCATCTATGTGAGCTCAGAGTACTCAAAAACAACTAAGTAGGGTTTTTTAACAGGAGGCAGAAAAACCATTCTCCATATCTATCAGTAAACACAATCATAGCAATTTAAATCACTAGGAAGTTTCTGCCCTTTCATGATGCCAAAACCCAAGGAAACCACCCCATCAACGTAATGGAAGGATTGGTAAAGGTCCATTCACACTACCAAGGAACATGATGTTCCTCTCTTCAAGTGTGAACCACACTTCAATCCAGTTTTAATATGGAGATAGAGAAAGGAAAGTGGATACTTCCTAAAGAGCTCAAACTTCCATAGTTCTTATGAGTCATTCCTTTCTCTGTCCAATGGTATCATTTAAATGAGTGAAAGGATATGGGCTAGCTCTGCCGGCATAGAACATGACCTGTGCATCCAGGCAGATACTGTAGGTTCTAGAGTTCTTATTAGCATAATTACCAAATGATGAGAGCCATCCAGTGGCACAGGAAGGATTAGATTGTATCTACTTTGGCTGTCTTATTTATTTATTTATTTATTTATTTATTTATTTATTTACTTGGACTTGTACATTGCCACTCCCAGCAGCTTGGGGCGGTTTACAACACAATTCACTAAAACAAACAATGGACAATACATACATAAAATAGTAGGTAAAACAGCAAATAAAAGCACAGTCAAAAGAACAAGCTTTCGAAGGCCTGTCTGAATAAGTGTGTCTTGCATGCCCTCCGGAAGGTGACCACATTTCGGAGAGCCCGCGTTTCCGGTGGCAACGTATTCCAAAGGGCCGGGGCAATGATTGAAAATGTCCTGCGCCTTGTCAAAGTCAGGTGGAAAGACTTCACACTAGGGATGCCTAGAAGATTCTGGACTTCTGAATGAAGGGATCTCGGAGGGTTATATGGAATCAGGCGATCCCGTAGGTACACTGGCTCCAGACCATACAAGGCCTTAAAAGTAAGAACTAACACCTTGAAAGTGATCTGGTATTCAATTGGTAGCCAGTGCAGGTTCTGCAGTATAGGTGTTATACGGCAGCATTCTGCACTAACTTGAGTTTCCGGATCACATTCATGGGTAGGCCAATGTAAAGAGCGTTACAGTAGTCAAGTCTTGAGATGACCGTGGCTTGGATTATCGTGGCCAGATCATTCCGTGAGAGATAGGGAGCCAGATGCTTCGCCTGTCACAGATGGAAGAATGCGATTCTGCTGACATTGGAGATTTGAGTCTCCATTGACAGCAGAGGGTCCAAATGGACACCCAGGCTTTTTACTGATGATGACAGGCATAATGCCTCACCATCCAGGGTCGGCAGTTGGATTTCCCTATTGTCTGGACGACCCAGCCAAAGGATCTCCGTCTTCGCCGGATTCACCTTCAACCTATTGGCTTGCAGCCATCCAGTAACGGCTTCAAGGCATAGATGGAAATTATTGGGTACGGATTCCGGCCGGCCCTCCATCCTCATAATGAGCTGAGTGTCATCAGCGTACTGGTGACATTCCAGCCCAAAGCTACGTACCAGCTGAGCGAGCGGTCGCACATAGATGTTAAATAACAAAGGGGAAAGGATGACTCATTCACAGTCATGGGACTCTATCACGCAGTGGGGGCTGAGGAGAAAAAGCTTAAGGGATACTTGATTTTCCCATTGGATCCTGGTACTCTAGAGTAGACCCAAGCAGCTGATCTTAAATATTATTAATAATAATCTGTATTTATATACCGCTTTATCTCCCCGGGGGGAATCAGGGCAGTTTCCAAACAACACCAAAACATACAGAATCACAACATGAGCAAAAAAAATAACAGTAACAGCAACATAAGCATATAATTACCCAACAACACATAAATATTAAAAGAAAAAAATACCTCCTGCTCTTCATGTCTATTTGTTACGGCATGGAAAAGAAATGGGTCAGGACAATTTAAAAGGCTAATACAAATTGAAATAAGATGGGACCGGCATTTAGGTACAGTATTGTAATAGGTAAGTGACAAAAGCAGGGATGGGCTATTTCCAGGGGCCTGTTAGGAGAATGGCCAAGGTAATATATAGGGGACAGGCCATGTCCAGATTTTCCCTTGGATTCAGCAACTCTACAGTAGACCCAAGCAACTGATCTTATACCAGACACCATTTGGAGGGAAACCTGATTTTTCCCTTTGATCCAGTAACTCAACAGTAAACCCAAGCAGCTGGTCTTACACTAGGCACCACTTGAAGGGAAACCTAAGTTTAAAAAAATTACCATGCCAGACTCATGAAGCAAAATTTTGGGAGAGAAATGTCAATGCTTGTTAGCAGGTTGCCCATAGGAACACCCCTTACTCAATATCACTGAAGCGATTCAACCCAGGCAAATTTGACAGCTCATAACTGGGTGTGTTCTCCATTTTTCTCCTGGTTCCTGAGTCCAGAAGACAATATCTGACCATCTTCTCCCCCTTCACTTTTTTGGGGTGGCTGTGGGGGACTAGTTCAAACATTTCTCTAATGAAGCATAATGAATGCTGACAGGAAATTCTCATGCGTCATGGGAAGGGCTCCATCATAAATCATACCTTCAAAGGATTAAAAATTAGAATGGGGGGATAAAACACACTTTGAAATCCTTTGTTAACACCTTCAATATATAAACCTTGGAAATCCTTGTCTAAGAAACATGTTAGGCAGCCTTAGAAAACCAGAGTGTCAGTTCTGGAATAGTTTAGATAGAACTATCTGCTTAGCACTCCACTGCTATCATTTGATGCATGGAAATGCTGAAATCCATCAGCTAAAGCAGTGTTTCCCAACCAGTGTGCCATGGCACACTAGTGTGCCGTGAGCGATCATCAGGTGTGCCGTGGGAAATTGGAAACTCCAATACCCTTTCTTCCCCCTCCTGCCGAACACTTTTTCTTCTCCAGTCGGGCTACCTTCTTCCCAGCCTCGCTCTGCTTGCTTTGCCTTGCTTTCCTCGCGCTGCTGCTTCTGCGGGAGGGGGGAGGGAGGAAGACATGACCTGTGCGAGCGCTACTGGGCAGACTCGCCCCACATCTTCCTCCCTCCCCTCCACAGTGCTCTCTGGATATAGGTGAACTACAACTCCAAAACTCAAGGTCAATGCCCACCAAACTCTTATTGTATTTCCTCTTGGTTATGGTAGTTCAGTGTTGGAAGTTTGATTCCATTCCATCAGTGGTGGAGTTCAGAATGCTCTTTGATTGCGGGTGAACTATATCTCCCAGCTGTTGAGCAAGACCTTCGTGTGTGTCTTTCTGCCATTCCTACAGTTAAACACTGGTCAAATTGTAGTGAATATATAGGTCTATATCTCTAGTCAAATGTAATTCAGACCAAGACAAATATTCACTTAAGAATCTATTTATCCATCAAAATGTAAATAATGATATACACATTGAAAAGCCCAATGGCAATAAATGAAAGCAATGAATGCAGGCTGCTATCCCAACATATATCCCCTGTCCTGCATCAATATGCAGTATGGGAGTACATATAATCAACATTGGAATTTACATATAGAAACACTCAAAACCATAATGGGGAGAGGAAGAAACAAGTTCCATCAATACCCTGGTATTTCTGCCATTCCTGCCAGGATATCTATATTGTGTTCATCGAAACAGGCCCAGGTTTCACACTGAGTGTATAAATACATTTAAAACATATTAACTATATATATTACTGTGTTAGAGTGTCATTTTGTGTCATTATCGTTGGTGGTGTGCCCCAGGATTTTGTAAATGTAAAAATTTGCCACGGCTCAAAAAAAGGTTGAAAAACACTGAGCTAAAGGACTGTAGAAATGATGCTTTGCTTACTATCAATAACTGATAGCAGCAGAAGTCTGGTACTGGAGTTACTTCCAGCTCTGAATGGCAATTTAATCTTTGCTGTTGTAGTGTTTGTATTATGATTTTATTGATTTTAATGCTGTTGTTTTTTTATTGTGATTTGGGCCTGTCCACATGCAAATTGCCCGGAGTCCCTTGGGGGAGATGGTGGCAGGATATAATAATGGGGTTTTTTTCCCTCCACACCTGAGGGGAGCAGGTAATTATGGGATGTAGGACAGACTTTCTTTAACATACCTCTCTTTCCTTCAAGAGAATAAAATGGCCAGGGATCTCAGAAGGTTCAAGTAAAGACTGCTTCCGCATCCAGCATTGGATTTCCAAGGTGGTTGCTTCAGCTTGCCTAATGCTACAACCACATAATGCCATATTCATTTCTAAATGTATTCATTACACAACCTAACCATTTTTTCTTGTTGTCTTGGTTTTTCTGGATTATTTGGGGTACTGCTTCAGAAAATTGCATTGGATATACCCTCGTTTCTTAGGTGTGATTATCATGACTTTCTATGAGTGAGCAGATGGCGACTGGCAGAGTATGTTCTGTATCTCAAAAATTAGAGTTGATGGGGGAAAACTGGTGTGTTTTTTGGAATCAGCAGGTCAAATATACCCAGAACATTTGAGGCACCAAAAGGTGTGTGAGCCAATGTTATTTATCAGGCTTTTCTGCAGCTGTCAATCTATGAAAGGACCATACTTTGTTATTGTTCCTTAGTTACCACTGTTGTTTTTACTTTGACCTTCTTCGGTGCTTCAAAAGAATATTCTATAGGCTACTGCTCTCTGTAGACAAGCTTGTAAATAATTTTTCCATCCACCTTGTTGACAATATTGATTTTCACATTTATTCTCTTTTAGTGACGTTAACAATAACATTGAAAACAGCAACCTTACATGACTGAGTGCACTGATAGTTGAAATTGCATGTCCTCTCTAGCAGCTGAGGCAAAGCATGCTGATGATACTTCCTGTTTGTTTGTTTATTTATTTTTACTCTCTCTTCCTGAGCCAGGTAGGCGTTTTCCTTTGTTCCCTATGAGGTACCATGCATTTATTCTCTTTTTCTCTGTTGCCTGTCCAAATGAAGCATGAGATTTGGTGCTTGGATTCCAGCAGCCAAACTCAAGGCCACTGATATCATCAGGAGAAAGGAGAACCAGTGAACTCGGCGGGAGATTTTCACGGGCTTCAAGGTTTGCGCGGGACGTTGCTTCTTTGAATGTGGGGGAAGGTATATAAGGGAGTGACTCATTCTGTAATGCAGTGTTTTCCAACCTTTTTTGAGCTATGGCACATTTTTTACATTTACAAAATCCTGGGGCACACCACCAACCAAAATGACACAAAATGTCATTTGGGAGTTGTAGTTGCTGGGAGTTATAGTTCACCCGCAATCAAAGAGCATTCTGAACTCCACCAATGATGGAATGGAATCAAACTTCCCACACAAAACTCCCATAACCAAGAGAAAATAGTGTAAGAGTTTGATGGGCATTGACCTTGAGTTTTGGAGTTGTAGTTCACTGACATCCAGAGAGCACTGTGGACTCAAACAATGTTGGATCAGGACCAAACTTGGCATGAATACTCAATATGCCCAAATGTGAACACAGATGGAGTTTGGGGGAAATAGACCTTGACATTTGGGAGTTGTTGTTGCTGGGATTTATAGTTCACCTACAATCAAAGAGCATCCTGAACTCTTGCAACAATGGGATTGAACCAAACTTGGCACATTGAACTCTCATTACCAACAGAAAGTACTGAAAGGGTTTGCTTGGGAATTGACCTTGAGTTTGGAAGTTGTAGTTCACCTACACCCAGAGAGCACTGTGGACTCAAACAATGTTATGTTATGTTGTTGTTTGTTTTCTATCCAGAATCACAATGTTGGAAGGAGGCTTACCACTTTAAGGTCCCTAAAACAGGCATGGGAAAACTTCAGCCTTCTGGGTGCTTTGGACTTCCAACTCCCACCATTCCTAACAGCCTGAGGCCCTTTCCTGCTTAAGTGGCTGAGGGGGGAAAGGGAAAAGGCCCTGAGGCTGCTAGGAATGGTGGGAGTTGGAGTCCAAAACACCTGGAAGGTCCAAGTTTGGCCATGCCAGCTTTCGACAGAGACCTCTTCCTCCCCCTTCCCCTTTGTGCCCTTTCTTCCCCCTCCTGCTGAACACTTACTTTTTCTTGCCACTTCTGCTGCCATTTTGATTCGAGGGGGCAGTGTGAGCATGTTTAGGAGGGGGAGGCAGGAAGACGTGGGGCGAGTCTGCGCAGTAGCTTGAGCAAAGCGAGGCAAAACGAGCAGAGCGAGGCTGGGAAGAAGGGAGCCCGAGTGGAGAAGAAAAAAGTGTTTGCAGGAGGGTGAAGAAAGGGTATTGGAGTTTCCAATTTCCCACGGCACACCTGATGATCGCTCACGGCACACTAGTGTGTCACGGCACACTGGTTGGGAAACACTGCTATAATGGCACTCCTGGCTTTTTGTGTGTTAGTATCCTGTAGTAAAATTCCTAGTGATTTTCAGATGGCGTTCTGTGTCTTCATTTAGGAGTGGCTATAGTGAGCTGACAGGTGAGAATGGTATCTCCAGAATAAGAAACTTCAACTTTCCTGATAATATGTAGAATTTTACATATTTTTCTTCACATTTCCTGAAGAAGATGAATTTATGTACTGATTATACTGAAGTATTTTGGGTAAACCTTTTTTTAAAGCCTTTTAAAGAAAGCTATATTTGATTTTTCAGCTGGACATCTGTGTTACAATTTCAGATTTTTGCTGGGGCATTAAAAATTCTGCTTAGAATAATCTACCAAATCCTCTAATTTTCCAAATACAGTTAGTTTATTTATTTATTTTATTATTCGCACTTGTCAGTCGCCACTCCCAATGTGGCTCGGGGTGACTTACAGAAGTGAAATCACAGTATAAACATCATAAAAACACAATAAAACTAGCAATTAAAATGCGATTTGACAAGAGTTGTATACAACAGGAGGGCAAGGTAACCGGGGAGTCAGCAGTCTTGATCCCTGAAAGCCTGCAGGAACAGGAGTGTTTTGCGCGCCTTCCGGAATGCCAGCAGATCTTTAAGGGCATGAACATCGGAAGGCAGTGCATTCCACAGCATGGGGGCGATTATCGAAAAGGCCCTCCTTTGTGTAGACGTAAGGTGGTACGTTTTGAAGCTAGGGACCTCTAGGAGTTGTCTCGACTCTGAACGTAGTGGCCTAGTGGGACAGTATGGGATGAGGCGGTCCCTAAGATACACTGGCCCCAGATCATTCAAGGCCTTGAAGGTCAATACCAGCACTTTGAAAGTGATCCGGCATTCCACTGGCAACCAGTGCAGCTCGCGTAGAACAGGCGTTATGTGGCTGGACATAGGAACGGCAACCAACATCCGAGCTGCCGCATTCTGTATCAGTTTCAATTTCCGGGTCACCAGCAAAGGAAGGCCAACGTAGAGAGCATTACAGTAGTCCAATCTTGAGATGACCGTGGCTTGGACCACTGTGGCTAAATCGCGATGGGTAAGGTAGGGAGTCAGCTTCCTCGCCTGACGGAGATGGAAGAAAGCTACTCTACTGACGGTGGAGATGTGTGTCTCCATCATCAGTTGAGAGTCCAGAGTGACACCAAGACTTTTAACTGTTGACGACGGACATAATGTCACGCCATTCAGGGTAGGAAGCTGAATCTTCACCCCACCTGGGCGACCAAGCCACAGAATCTCCGTCTTAGCTGAATTCACCTTCCCAGGATACGAACAAGATGGCTTCTGTGGATTTGTTCTTAAGTTGAATTTGTATGCAAGCCAGAATGGGTGCATTTTGTAATTGTAACTCCGGATATAGATATACTAGCCATCCCCTGCCACGCATTGCTGTGGCCCAGTCTGGTGCTCTGGAAAATAAAATAATGAGAAAGTGTTGGTTTCTAATGTATGTTATTTCTTTATGTTTGTAGGTAAACAGTATTTCTTGCTGTTTCTTTGTCAGGGTTGATGTACAGATTGCCTGGTTTGCAACATATAATTGTCCTTCTTTAAGGGTCCCTTTCAAATCTGTGATACTATATCTGTCATATACATATATATGTATGTGTGTGAATCATAAATATATATCTATATCATTGACTGGATGGCTCTTTGTCAGGAGGGCTTTGATTACTGTTTAGGGAGGTCTGTTAAGAATTCTCAACCATGGAGTAACATTGTTTCATTAAACTACACATTCCAGTATTCCAAAAGAGGATGCCATGGCAGTTACAATGAAATCACAGTGCTCTCATTGATTACAGTAGGAACTCAGCTAATCACAACACATGGGTATTGCTAGATGTCAGATGAATGTATTTTCTGGTTGCTTGAGCTTTACTATTAAAATAGGTCTAACTAATGCATGTTTAGCCTGAAGAAGAGAAGGCTGAGAGGAGACATGATGTGGGCCATGGATTAAGAGGTGAGAGAAAGACATAGGGAGGAGCAGGCATGTAGCCAGGGGGGGCTAAGGGGGCTCCAGCCCCGAAATTCTCAGGGTGGTCCGCGAAAAGGCCTTACTGGTACAATATTTAAACTGTTACGTTTATTCATATCATGATCTGATCACCATGCTCATTATATCCCACATTAATGGGGTTATTGGGATAACAATACAAAAGATTTGCTAGGGTAGACCCTCTTCCACCCAGTCTCAGCCCCCCCCCCCCCGAACCAAACTCAGCCCCCTCCGAAACAAAATTCTGGCTACGGCCCTGGGGAGGAGGGAGCAAGCTTGTTTTCCGCTGCCCTGGAGACTAGGATGCGGAACAATGGCTTCAAACTACAAGAAAGGAGATTCCATCTGAACATTAGGAAGTACTTCTTAACTGTGAGAGGCGCTCAGTAGTGGAACTCTCTGCCCTGGAGTGTGGTGGAGGCTCCTTCTTTTAAACAGAGGCTGGATGGCCATCTGTCAGGAGTACTTTGAATGCAACTTTCCTTCTTCTTGGCAGGGGGTTGGACTGGATGGCCCATGAGGTCTCTTCCAACTCTATGATTCTATGATTCTACTATATCCCGTACTGTAATCAGTCAGTAGCCTTTATTTCGGTCAACAAACCATCGGCTAAGTCAGCTGAAAGTAGAACAATGGAATACAACATTTAAGAAATTAATAACATCACATTTGGGTTATGATTAATAAAAACAAGTGTCACAATTCGCTATCGGTTGAATGACTGTCTTTATCGTTTAAAGGAGGAACTGATTGCCAATTAATAATAGGTGTTTTGAGTACTCTTTGTTACACTTAGCGTTTACAGGTTATTAATGAAGCACTTGCGGCTTTTTGCCGCTGCAAAGAGAAATTTGGGGCCCTGTCCCGTTACCCTTTTGTCAAGATCAGACAGTAAATAAGAACAGTACCAATTTAGGGTTCTTCCTGGCCATTTGGTGAGTAGAGGGGATATTAACCTTAGTCTATCATCCCTGTAAATTGTGCAAATAAAAAGTACATGTATTACAGTTTCGATTGTACTCTCCCCACAAGGGCAAACTCTGTGTTCATAATCAGTCCCTTTGTATCTACCCTCTAGTATGGCTGATTTGAGGGCATTAAATCTGGCCCAACTGAAAGCAAGACAAAATTTTGGGATATTTAAATTTTCTAAATATTTGGCATGTCCCAAAGAATTAAATGTTAGGCCTAAATTCAGAGGAGAGCATGTGGAGCATGCCAAAGTCATTGAGGCCTGTTTGTCTATGTCATTGATTTGTTCCGCTAAGATCTGCATTGTCTTTTTATGCTCAAAACTGCTCAGTATGTTCTCTGAGAGGCCCATCTGCCTAAGTTTCTGATTTAATGCTTTGATTCAGTGGGATTTAAAGAGGTCTTCTTGAATCAAATATGTATATCCCGCTTCCGGCCCTTTGTACATAATCTCCATTATACGAGGTACATCTTTAAAAAAAATATTATTCAAAGTATTCTTTGATTTTTGCCAGGTGCTTGAGAGTTCCATTTGCTTGAGTTCTGGTTAACTGTGAGTCTACTGTACCATGAAAGAGCCACAGATCTTCAGTAGTTACCAAACTCATTCAGCTAGAAGGTTCATCTTCTTCCCTCCCAGCATGCTTACACGCCTCTGTAGTTTTCAGTTCCTTCTCCCAATTGAGATCTAAAAATAAAGAGAGAAGTGGAGGGATACAGGATTAGAAATCAAACCACCAAGTCTTGGGTCACCTCTAAAGATTCTGAAAAATATCTACATGTTTTAGAGTGTTGCTTCATATTAGCAACCATTCACATAGGCATTTAAATGAGTGATAGAAAGTGCCCAGAAATTGAAATGTGCTGTTTCTTTTTAAAATGTAGATATGTAATTTTTTAAGTGTTTTTAAGTGTTTTCCCCAAATGGCCCTCAAAAATGAGATCAAGTACAACATAACAGTCTTTTGTTGGTGCTACCCAGAAGTGCTCCTGCCACATTGGATAGAGCAGTGTTTTTCAACCTTTTTTTGAGTCGCGGCACATTTTTTACATTTACAAAATCCTGGGGCACACCACCAACCAAAATGACACAAAATGACACTCTAACACAGTAATACATATAGTTAATATGTTTTTTAATGTATTTATACACTCAGTGTGAAACCTGGGTCTGTTTCGATGAATACAACATATATATGACTTCCTCTCACATACTTATACATGGCTATCATGTCTTCTCTCAGCCTTCTCTTCTTCAGGCTAAACATGCCCAGCTCTTCAAGCCACTCCTCATAGGGCTTGTTCTCCAGACCCTTGCAAAATTTCCCCCTGAGTGAAACTTGCTTCCAGTTAACTATGGATGTCATGAAGCTGTTATAAACAGTTCCTTGGTGGGGGGGGGGAGGCAACTGTCGAAAAATCCAGTAAAATAGTTTTGAAAAAATCCAAGTGGAGAGGCTCAATTTGTTTCTTGGAAGCCTGTGCATGCTTCAGCCTCCTGATGCTCCCAGGTTCACTCACTGCCCAATTCACCGATGTGAAGCTTCCAGCTTTGGCTGTTCTCACGAGAAATCCAAGCCAACGCGAAAACGCCAACTCAATTACTTCTGCCCAGTGCTCTGCTTTTGCGGAGGGAGGCAGCGAAAGAGGCCACATAGATCTCTGAAACGTACAGAGTATGGACCCATGCTGAGTCGAGGCTCCTGAAGGCTTCCTCAAGGCAGGCTTGGTCCTGGCATTCAGTGGAGCCCATTCTTTGCCTCGGGGAGGATCTTTGGGGAGGGAAAGAGTGAGAAAGAGCTGCTAGGAGGGGGAATAGTGCCAATTTCCCATGGCACACCTGATGATCACTCATGGCACACTAGTGTGCCACAGCACACTGGTTGGGAAACACTGGGATAAAGGCTACTTCAAGGTGGGTGGTGTAACTTCACCCTTCTATTATGTAAGTCCCCTCCCCCTTTGTGTTTCTTTTTTACAGCTGGGAAGTATTTTTCTTTAATAACATGTTTTCTTAAGGTAAGAAAGAATCCCGGGTAAGTTCGGGCACGGTGGCATGAGCAGAGGCTGTTGACAGAGATTGCACTGGCAGCTTCATTGTGGAAAGATCATAGAGTGGCAGCAATGTTGTGTGCTAGAGACCGTCACCAAAGATAACAGTCCTGTTACTGTGGTTCTTTGTCACCTCCATGTGAAAAGTCCTATATGCAACTATAATAATATAAAAAGAGTACACACAATCACAATGTTTCAATTTCTCCTTATGAATGCTATTTCAGTACATACAACACCAACTTTTAATTTTATTAAATTTTACAGTGTACAAATTAAATAACTGCTTCAATATGTGATCTTTTAATAGTACCCATCTACCATATTTCCCTCTTTACTATGCATGGCACAATCTGTACAACTAAGAGCGTAGAAGATCTGCATATTTATAAGTCAAGGATCAATGATGAAGATCAAAGTATCCACATATTGATCACAGGACTTTTCTCACTTTCTTTGACATAATTAAACTAAATGATATTGCGATATCTGAAAAGCAGAGATCACTAAAAGCAGCACACTAATTTGCCTCGAGTGTCGACTTTGATATCCCAATCTGTTTTAAGGGCATGTAGATATTACCCAACAGAGGTGTTCTCGTATGTAAATATTGTATGGAGATGAAATATAACCTGAAAAATAACCATAATGAGGTCTGATCTTTTTAAAGGACACTAACAAGAGTAAATGAGAGAAGAGCTCAATGCATTTGGCTTTCACTTGAAAATAAAAGATATCTGAAAAACAATGCTAAAATAGCAATTAACTCAGGGAAGTCCACTTGGCCTCCAAAAGACAGTGAACTAATTTGTGCTGCTTGCAGATTCAAGTGGTTCAAAATGCAGCCACCAGACTACTCATGCGGACACCTATGAGACACCACATAGCACCGGTGTTGCAATGTCTCCACTAGCTCCCAATTGAACATCGGGCTTCCTATAAGACACTGGTCTTAACGTTCAGGGCCATTCACGGTCAGGGTCCTAAATATCTCAGGGATCGCCTCTCATACGTTTGCCATCAGAGACCACCAAGACCAGCCCAGGAAAACCTTCTACATATCCCCGGCCCCAGGGAAGCACATCTAAAAGGTGTAGGGCCTTTTAAGTCCTTGCTCCAACCCTGTGGAACTCCTTGCCTCCATATGTTACAGCCATGCCAGGCTCTTAAAACTTGGCTCTTCGTTAAAGCTTTTAACTTGTAATTATGTGATGATATCTATGTATGTTTTATTGCTATTGTAAGTCGTATGGAGTACTTTGGTGAAGAGCGACTCATGAAATAATAAATTGAAATTGAAATTAAATTAAATCATAGGACCCTTCTACACAGGCCCTAAAATGTGGAAGAAACTGAGATAAAAGGTGAGATTGTTAAATGATGTTTAAAGAAAATGTGCACTAAATTGCATTAATGACTGAAAAACACATGTTAAAATGATGCACTTAAAATCCAATTTCAGCTGAAAAATGCGCATATTTTCATAACTGTATATCCCTGCACTCAAGAAAAACACATGACTTCATTGCTATGCGTTGGTGTGGACTGCTCCAGTGCATGCGCACATCTTAAAATCCAGAAAAAAGCTTATGAGGGCTGTAAACAAGTGGAGCCATGGACACACAGATGGCTAAATGGATGCACAATTGGAAAGCAATTTCCATCAGAACTCTTAGCAAGCATTCATTTGTTCTGCTATTTATGAAATTAAACAGAGTTTGAATTTACTCAGCGGGCACCAGCATGGCAGGCAAGTGACCTCAAAGGGAAATGGGATTCAAGAGGGAAAAGGTAACAATAGCAGGAGGGTGAGGAGAGATAAGTTGAAAATAGACGTCTGGTTTGGAAATACATTTACTCCCATAAAAATTGGATTAGGCTAGTTGACTAATGACAGCACAGGCTTTGATTAAACAAGAGCCAATTAATGGAATTTCCCTCTAACATTCCAAAGTCAGGGAGCATGAAATGTGGAGTTGTCACTCACAGTCAGTTGTTCTTCTTGTCTGTGCTGGTGGTCCACAACTGCAACACCAGGAAGGGAGGACTGCCAGCAAAACAGCACAGCTCCATGTGAAAGGGCCCTTAGATTTCTTTTCTCACTTCTTTTGCTTGTCCAAGGGAGTGAGAAATGGTGGAAGTCATAGGAGGACGCCACCAGAATGTTTAGATATTTGCCATGCTACACCATTGATTGAATGTGGACTTGTTATAGATGGAATTTTTTTTAATTTAATTTTGATTGATTTGATCATGGAATTTTTAATTTAATTTGATTGTTGATCATTGTTTAACTCTGATGTTTTTAATCTTGTTGTATTTGTGATTTTATAATTGTGTTTGATTGCCGGCATCTATTTGTGCCTTGTAAGCCGCCCTGAGTCCCGTCCCATCCCCCCACCGGGGGTTGAGAAAGACTGGGTGGAAATATAGTAAATGAATAAATAATAAATGACTGGCTTCTATTATCTTTGCTATGCTACCATGTTGCATGTTGATTGTCTCATTTCCTGGAACTATCTGGCTTGATTGGCTGATATATTTCTCAGAGTAACTGATATATTTGCAGCCTGTGGTGGTTGCCGCTTCTGTTTTACTAGAATTCCTGTGCTTTTACTAGTAGCATAGTAGGCAAAAATGCAGGAGATTAGGCTGTTATAGTGCAGCTTCCTTTATTGGGAAAAATTAAAATTGCCAAATGAACCCAAAAGGTTTCCCATTATACATTTTAAGCAGCAAGCTATCATAACTAAATGCTTATAAATCCAAGGTCTTGTGTTAGAATTTTAAGTATGTCTGTCAATCTTATACCACACTCAACAGTACATTTTACTAAATTCAATGCTATCTTCTTGTGACCAAATAGAACCGGATTGTTAAATGCAAAAGATTGTATAAAGTCAATCTAAAGTGCATTGATTTCATATCCTTTTGAATATCATGGTTCCATCTTATGGAATTCTTTGGATTACCTTCAAAGTGCTGGTTTTAACCTTCGAGGCCTTGAATGGTCTGGGGCCAGTGTACTTACGGGACCGCCTCACCCTATATTGTCCCACTAGACCACTGCGTTCTGAGTCCCTCAACCTCCTCGCTATCCCAAGTTTCAAAACTCTCCACCTGACCTCAACTTGGAGAGCTTTTCGTGTCATCGCTCCGACACTGTGGAACACCCTTCCTCCGGAAGTCCGTGCCTTGTCAAGCTTGCTATCGTTTAGGAAGGCTTGTAAGACACTTTTGTTTGTGCAGGCGTTCGGCCATTAACTTCAGGCCTTCCATTAGTTGTAGCCTAGGCCTTAGGAGCATATTACTGCTTGCTCGAATTTTCTGTATGATTTTATTATTGCTGTATATCCTGTTGTTTTTAGCTATATTTACTGTGTTTTAGCAGTCGCAGACCTTACGAGCATAATACCGCGTGCTTCGAATTATTGTATGATTTTGTAAGTGTTGTATACCTAGATGTTTTTAGCTCTGTTTTACTGTGTTTTAGTGTTGGAAGTCGCCCCAAGCCTGACGGGAGTGGCGACGAACTAATCTAAATAAATAAATAAATAAATTTGTAGATTTGTGAGACCCTTAGAAGCCTTTGTAGACAGGCATTAGAGATGTCTAGCAATTTTTTTAAAAAATATTTCACTAAACTATAGTTCTCAGGAATGCATAAGGTTGATCAAAGGCCATAGAAATGGTATGGGAAATGTCCCAATAATATGGAAATGTCCCTAAAATATGGGACAGAGCTCTCCCCCTCTGTCGTGTACTCCAGTCCTCAAATGTTGCTTTTGAAGAATGCCTGTGGCTGGATCTTGCTACAGAGTTTTGCACAATTAATATTTCAAATAACTTTTGTTTGCATTGCAGGAGAGCAGCAGTGAGGCAGAGAGACAGAAGAGTGATTTAACCACTAGCACGGTAATAACAACATGAGGGTTTTGTAAAAAAAAAAGTCTTGAAAGTAACCACCAAAAAGGAAAATCAGATTTAAATGTGTACCATAATGAAACAGTATTGGTCTGCTTAATGGGGTCTGTGTGCTATTCTGCAACTAGGAGATTACACTAGATGGATACAGCTGTGTAGCATATAGTTCCAATTTAACCAGTCTGAAATGACCACAATCATTTTTCTAGTTCATTGCAAGGGTAAGTAATATAATAAGCACAGTGTATTCATCAAATTAAAAAAAATTATCATGTGTGCTTACTTAGTTACTGTGTGTTGACTAGTGATACAGCCAAAGTTAGACTCCCCCAAATTCATCTTACAGAATATATCAATTACATTAAATAAATACATTTTTCCCCTATTCAAGTTAATTAATCTCCAAAATATCTTGCACTGACTTATTTTTATAAGAATTGGGGAAATAAAATGAGTAGGTTTTCAGATACAATTAGGATATGTGGTCTGAAAAGAAAGACGTACAAGATAGTAATGCCATGAAGGCAAATTTTAAGGACTGTTTAAAATGTTTAAGGAACTTTTCCAGGAAATGAAAATTAAAAGCAAGATTACAGACCTTAATCATGCATTCCTCATGACAACCGAAATCCCATCGACCTCAATACAACTATTATCTAAGGGCAGGAAACAGGATCAGGTTCAGCGCAAGCAATATATTAAGAGATAGATCTGGCTCGTAATTAGTCTGAAATCCAGACATTATGGAGTTACTTTCATAGCATAATGCAGGAAATGTATTCCATGGAGATGCACTATGTCATTTCCATGGGGAATGTTGTTAGCTGCAGCTGAAGGACCAGAATTTAAATTCATGGAGTATGCCTCTCAACCTGAAAATCAAATTAGTTAAAAACAGGTGTAACTATTTTATGGGTTTCATGTTTCATCTTGGAGCACTTGATCATTGTTCCAATGCCAGGGGGAGAACATATTCAAAGAGGAAAGCTGTGTAGCATGTATCAGAGCCACCAAACAAACCAAAGAAATGGAAAAAAACAGAATCATTAGTGCCTCATCTGGCTCATTTTGGTTTGACTCAGTTAAAATAACAAGGCCTTCATGTTCTGTAGGTCTGCAATCTGGGTCATAATAACCTGACATGCAGCTAAGTAGGCTCTCAACTCAGGAGCTTTTTACACAAGGATCCTGCAATATATCACCGTGTTATTGGGAAGAGCTGGGTTCATTCCAGGTCAAACAAATGGCAAACGCAATCATATTGCAACAGATATTCTCTAGTAAGGCTGCCCAATCTTTATCTGATCAGATATCAAGTGGGTGCAGAATGAATTTGCTCCCAATCATTTCCTTCTCAAAATTTGGATCTCAAATATTCATGTATCAGACATTCTCTGAATTCATTTATATTTAATGTCAGTATTTCATGGTTGATGATAACATGTTATTCCATATTTTCCAGATATATGCTATGCAATAATTGGATTTTTGTAGATGCAATTAAAACCTATTGGTAAGTTATTTATTTATTTATTTATTCCTTCACATTTATCTACCCTCCCCCCCCCCCCCAAATGGCTCAGGGCGGCTCACAACAAATGAGTCGTTACATAATAAAAACAGGCATATATAAAAACACAGTGCAAGCAAAACAGATAAAAACAACATTAAAAACAGCATATAAAACGACAATAGTCGTGCACTGTACACAACTGCAGCAGACACAGCTACAGGGTGACTATGAACACACAGGTTATCCAGATCCGTAGGTCTGCCAGAACAACACAGTCTTACAAGCCTTCTGCGGTGAAGCTACGTTCAAATAAACCGGCTGGACAGGGTGGACCCTCTCTTAAAGATCCCACCGCTGCCGCCAATATGTGACCACTCCACTTCTTGACCGGCCTCAGACTGGACAATCTTTCTATGTCCACACTGCTGACCTCCAATCCAAGGAAACCTCGAAGTTACCTCAGCAACTTCACGTTTATTGGCAGGGTACTGTCTCACCCCTTCACCATTTAACTGACTGGAGTTTTAAAACTTCTCAGTGACCACTTGACCACGCTGCCACCATTTATCCGGCTGACCACTGACTTTGAGGGCCACCACCAATAAAAGAATCAGGAGAGGTGTTTTCCTTTTAAGATGCAAACAATTTATTTTTACACAAATGGGTACAATCTTGGTTGGTTTCAAACTTCCTTAGAGGCACAACTTTTTCTGTTACATAACACAATGGGGACCTATTATAGGGTTTCCACTAAACCTCTATAAACCCCTGCAACTTTAACTAGGGTCTCTATACCCTTTAACTGGACTGCTCACTAGCAGACCTTAAGACACACACTAACACTGGACCGTTCTCTTTCAGTCCTTAGGACACTCTCAACTAGAACATAACTCCTCCCCTCTCATTTGGCAGTTGGCTTCCCGCTCTTTTCCAACTGTAGAATTCAAACCTGAACATTCTACTAGCCTCTAGCCCTGGTTGCCATGGCGACAGCTCTTCTAAGCTTCTGCCATGCCTCCCTTCTGTTTCACCCACAGAAACAAACCATAGAACATTCAAAACAACATACATTTTAACACATGTCACACAACATTTACACACAAATAATCAACATCATTACACCTTCCTAAAAGGGAGAAGGGCCTGGATGGTGCGAACGTCAGTGGGCAAAGAGTTCCAAAGGGTCGGAGCCACGATCGAGAAAGCCCGCCGACGAGTCACAGACAACCGGTAGATCTTAGCACTAGGGATGACCAGGAGGTTTTGCTCTTCAGAGCGCAGAGGTCTAGTGGGACAGTATGGGATGAGACGGTCCCACAGGTACACTGGCCCCAGACCATGTAAGGCCTTAAAAGTCAAGACTAGCACTTTGAAGGTGATCCGGCATACTATCGGAAGCCAGTGCAGTTCGCGCAGAATTGGCGAGATGTGGCAGCCAACAGGGACCCCTGCCAGGAGTCGGGCTGCGGCATTCTGCACCAGCTGAAGCTTCCAGATCATGGACAAAGGAAAGTCAATGTACAGAGCGTTACAGTAGTCAAGCCTCGAGATGACCGTGGCTTGGACCACTATGGCCAAGGCGCGCCAGGACAAATAGGGGGGCAGCTTCCTCGCCTGTCGAAGATGGAAAAATGCCACGCTGCTGACGCTGGAGACCTGAGCCTCCATTGACAAGTTATCAGATTTCTGTGTTTCATATGGTGGAAATCTCTGAGATATTATGGGCTTATATATTTGTAAATATTTCAAGGAATTGGGACCTTACATAATATTCCAAAGTTTAATCAAGAGGAATATATTAAAGGATATCAGTCTTTCACAGCTTTATTTGCTAACATATTCCTCTTTATGGTAAAGTATGCTGTAGAAATCCCATTTTAGCTCTCCCATCACATTGAGACATCTCTTAATACTTTTTCTAGTCAGGAGAATCTCAGAAGATGCTTGTGACTTTTCTTGAGTTGCTGTGGTTTGTATAGGGAATGCACCGGGAATGTGGCGCAGCTGGCTAAGTGTCAGCTGCATAAGATCTCTCTGACCAATAGGTTACGGGTTCGAGGCCTGTCCGGGTCGAGGTGGGTGCTCGACCTTAAGTGTAGCCTGCTGCCGACCTTTGCAGCCCGAAAGGCAGTTGCAGCTGTCAAGTAGGAGATAAAGGTACCACATTAAGTGGGGAGGCAAATTTTGACTGAATTATGAGGCCATTAAAGAACTCCAGGAATGCTGAGGAATGCGGAAGGAACAACAAGGGACGCTGGGAACACTGAGAGATGAGGAGTGTGTCAACTCCCCCTGGTGGCCAGAGTTTGCTTCTGTTCATCTATGTGTGTGTATTGTGGAAAACGACAGGGATTGTCTGCTAAGGATATGTACCTGTAATCCGCTCTGAGTCCCCTTCGGGGTGAGAAGAGCAGAATATAAATAAAGTGTATTATTATTACTACTATTATTATTATTGGTTTTAACTCAAATATATTTTAATAATTATTATTATTTATATTCCGCTCTATCTCCCCAGAAGGACTCAGGGCGGATTCCAAACATAAAAGGCAAACATTCAATGCTCGAATACAATACATTGTAAATGTTTATTGTTGTGATAAGAAAGATGTACATTCAGTCATTGTATATTGTTGCTATATTTAGATTTTAAATTGAAGATAGTAGTTAAAATTAGCATAATGAAGTCATGATGCTTGAGGCATGAAGATTCGTCAGAGCATAGCCTAGTCCTAGCTGTATTTATTGTATTTGCGTGGCTTGGTCTCAATGAACATTCATTCACTGGTATTTGGTACTTTCCATATTCTAGATTTATTGAACTTCTCATATCTGTAAGTATTGTGGAGATCCTCTTTTAAAAAGATACAACCGTGGCATGAAAATGCAATGATTTCTCTGAAACCAGTAAAAATATTTGTGCCTCGCCTCCATATGATAAAGTTAGACCTATTCAGGTATTAAATCTTCAGCCATACAATTACCATATTGTTAAGTAATTGAAATGATTAGCATCCTCATGGCACCTGTCCTCATATTCTCTCTGTGCTCTTCACCTTTCAGTACTCTGCATACGGCAGTGAAGATCTGATTGATTGATTGATTGATTGATTGAATTCCTATCCCACAATTGTCCTAAGATAAAATTCAAGGTGATTTGCAACCTGAAATTATTGGTTCCTGGGTTGCATAGGGGACATGCAAATATATTGAGGGGAGAAGAGGGCTGGTACGAGAAAAGTGGTATAAATATAATCCATTCTTTTCTTCACACGAGTATAATCACATGAGGATTAAAAATACAAATGCAGAGATTCTGTGTAGATAGCATACATATGATCTGAGATCCCAAGAAAATGGAAGATCCAGCTTCCATGTTTGGTATATTATGACTGTTCACATGCACAATTATTACTTCTATATGAATGCATGCAAAATGCTACATCTTGTAATCAAACCTAGCTCCCACACTACAGATCTTTCATACCTGGATTTAGAACAAATTTACAACTATAACAGAATTGTCCAAAAAGTAGGCTTCTTCTGTCCCTAGAGCCTAAAAACGGCTTTAAGAATTGGACATTGCAAGCTATGGCCCTGAGAATAGAGGTAAAGCCTTCCCACCTCTTGATCCCAGGTTCTTCTGTTGCTCTCTGGCCTTTGTAGATGCATTAAGTTCTGTAAAAGCCCCAAAATCCACAGTCTCTGGTGAGGACGGGTCCTCCTATGCACTACAGCTTGGTGGAGAGCGAAGGAAGACTTAATAGGTGAAATAAAATTGCTTTTTCCCAGCAAGCTAGATTCCAAACTTGCTTGTCCGTGATACCTCTGGAATGGAGCAGAGGGGACTCTGGAAAAAGGTGGAGTTGAGGGCGGGGACACCAGGTTTGGAGCCAAGACACAACTCTGCCCCTGAGTGCCCGCATGGCAGAACAAAGAGGCCACTGCTCACCAAAGATAGTAAAATAAATCAAGATTGACAAGGAGTTAGTGAGGAATCACTAAGTTAACTAAAGAGTTCACATATGCAGGGCCAGATGAACTGCATCCCAGGGTACTGAATGAATAACTCTCTTGCTGATGTGTTCTTTTGGGAACAGATGAGAAGCCCAAAGTCTGGAGAAGAAAAAACATTGTCTCTTTTTTCAAAAATAACAAAAAAAAGGAAGAAACCGAACCACAGACTAATCAGCCTGACTTCAAATTATGGAGATCCCAAAGTTGGTCCAGGGGGGAGTTTCCTTTGTCTTTCTCTGAAAGAGTGTGACTTGTCCAAGCTCACCCAATGGGTTTCCATGGCTGAGCAGGAATTCAAATCCTGGGCTCCAAAGCTATAGTACAACATATTGCTAATGAAAAAAAAATAGGATGCAGGAATATTATATCTTGATTTCAGCAAAGCCTCTGATAAAGTCTCCCATGATATTTTGATTAGTAAGTAGATTAAATGTAGAACAGATGGGAACACTGTCAAATAGATCTACAATTGATTGGAAAACAGTGTTCAAAGAGGCATCATCAATAGCCACACTTTAAACTAGAGGGAAGTCTCAAGTGGCGGGTTTTGTTCCAGGGACAAAGCTTTTCATTATTTTTAATATTTTAATAAATGAATTAGAAGGAATTGTCAAGTTTGTAGATGACATAAAACTGGGAGAAGCATTGGAAGATAGGGACGGAATGTGAAAGCAAATCCAAATCAAAGTCCAGTCTGATGCATATTCATGGTTAATTCTCATCGGTCAAGTGCTGTAACTGCTCAGTCAGCTGGCCAAATGCTTGGTCTCAGAACCATGTTTTGACCTTTTTTTCTAAAGGAGAGGAGTGAGAGAGTTACCCTAATTTCACTGGGGAGTGTGTTCCATAGGCAGGGGGGGGGCACTGAGAAGGCCTGTCCCTCTTCCCTGCCAACCACGCTTGCGAGGATGGCAGGATCGAGAACAGAACCTCTCCTGATGATTGTAAACTCCGAGGTGGATCATAGAGGGAGATATGTTCGGACAAGTAAGCTGGGCTGGAACTATATTAAATTGAGTTATCTCTATGGTATAAAGGAAAGGCCCAGTTTTTTTCTTTGAGATCAAACCATTGGAGAGAAATGATTGGGAAGGCTGCAGCTTGCATTAAAATGTAGTGTGGTAATCTAAATAACTGGGCTGAAGGGAAATGGTTTATTAAAATACTGTGTAAATTTACAAGAGTGGGAGGAAAACTTCCTTTAGGCCCCTAGAGATTAAAGATTTTTATTTTAAAAGTTTTTTTAAAAAAAAGAATCATCTCATCAATAGTTTTCATTTTTTCTATAGAGCAAAATCTAACATTTATTACAGTATACCAGCAGTGCACAAATATTATAATGATTTCAGATAAGGCAAATGTTATGTATTTCTTTGATATTTATTCATGGGTTGTCTCTTTTTATGATTTTATGTAGCCCTGAAGAAAGCCATTAAGAATATATACAGGATGAAATATGTTGGCATTTTTATAATATTTAATTCCCTTCCTTGGAAAGCTAGGAAAGGCTCCCATGGGCAAATCAACACTTGTTTAATGCTGACGGACATTTAGAAACTGACCCAGAAAAGGGTTTTTAATAGCCTTATTTTACAGTTTGTATACATAGTGGGTCTCGGTAGTGACTGGGGTTTGGTTGCAGAACCCTCAGTGGATATTAGAATCCATGGATTCTCATGTCCTGTTACAAAGAACAGCATAGTAAAATGGCATCCCTTATTTAAAATTACAAAATCAGTATTTGATTTATTTTTTTTAAGATTTTGGGTGGAAGGGAGGAATATTTTCAAGCCATGGATGATTGCATCCATGAATGCAGAATCCACAAATCATAACGTTAAGTGTAGTCATTTAACCAATTTGAATGGTTTCAATTGATTATTATATGTATACTATTTATTGCTGTTTTAATATGGTTTTAATCTTAATTGTTTTAGCATTACAAGTAACCTCAAGTTCCATTTTTGCAACAAAAAAGGGGTGGCAGGACATAGATGAACAAAATCAATAATGAATGAATTGTAAAATATCCATCAATTGTGTACCTACAAACAATTATCTGGCTTCTTTTTCAGGAAGCCTGAACTAAAATGCATCTGCCACTTGAGTATCATGGGGGTGGGGGTGGGGGGGAGAGATGGTTTGCTTGAGGCCTACTCAACCTCCTTACAACTGGTGTCCTGGAGGAAACCGTGAGGTGAAGCATAAGTCCCATAGCTCCAAACTTCCTTTAGGTGTTTTATCCTTTCAAGGGTTCTAACCTTCTAACCCTTTGAAGCTAAAACAGTACTGAAAGTCTTTTTATCAACACTAGTGGGGAAAATTGGTTTATTTCACCTACAAAAGGAGAAAGCACTCTTACTCTCTGGGAGGCTTTCAGATATCAAAGGAACAAAGCATATAAGGGCTGAAATGGTGGCAAAATAGATTTGTATATACCTCTCAAATTTCCTCCTCTTTATAAATGTCTACAAAATTTGGTTTTCCTCTGTTTCTGTTTGCCTCTTCCACTGGTTAATTGGTTTGCCTCTTCCACATTTAATTGCAAGAGTTTGTAAGAATTGCAATGTCTCACGAGAGTAGTGCTTGTAGCCAAACCTAAGGAACTCTGTCAGTCATGGGAGACCAGGAGAAAGAGCAATACTTGCTATAAGACAGTGATTTTCAACCAGTGTGCCGCGGAACACTAGTGTGCCCTGAGAGATCATCAGGTGTGCCATGGGAAATTATTTTCTAACTTCATTCATATATAAACTATAAGGCGCATCTGTCCCTTTAAGAAATGGAACCATAGCACTCTTGCGTCACCTAAGAAGTGACGCAAGAGTGCTATGGTCGTGTCATCTTGGATTCGCTCAGACGCGGCTAAGTAAACAAAGTTAGAGTTAGTGCTGCAGCTGCGCGTCAAGTGACAGTGGCAATTTGGGACCACAGCCCCTGGTTTCACACTAAGTGAGTGTATAAATACATTTAAAAACATATTAACTATATGTATTGCTGTGTTAGAGTGTCGTTTTGTGTCATTTTGGTTGGTGGTATGCCCCAGGATTTTGTAAATGTAAAAAATGTGCCACGGCTCAAAATCACTGCTATAAGACATCTCACCCGAGCAGGGTAATCCACACTGCTGGGTGGGAAAGGGTTGTAGCTTGGAAGAGATAACTGAAGAAGGATTTAATGGAGAGACCAAAAGGAAGAAGCAGCTAATTTCAGTTTAAAGACTGGCTGGATGGGACAGCTCTCTTCATCATACATGTGACAGTGGTGCTAAGAGCAGCTGTGGGCAGTTCCAAAGCCCCAGAAAATTGACCTCCAACAAAAGTACTTCCAGTAAGTTTAGTTGCCTTTAAAGAGAAATGTATAGAAACTTTAAAAAGCCTTAGGAGAGGCTTACTGTGTTGCACCTCAGCTAGACTTCACCTTGCTTAAGGACTCACCAGGAAGCCAAATGTAGTAATAACCAGTTTATTGTGAGCTCATGTCCTCCTCCCTTCTCTGCCTGTCAGCTTCTAAAGCAATTTCATTTTCACACAGAGAATCAACATCTAATTCCAAATCCCCCTCCGTCCTCCCAACCAGGGAATCACCATCCTGTTCCAACATCCCATCAGACTGAGCACCTCCAGAAGCATCAGGTTCTGCAGTCCCTACACCCCCCAAACCCCTCATTCTCATCAGCTGGCTGAACTACAACACACTGTAAACAAGGAAAGAAGGGGAACTAAGGTTGAAGTCAACTATAAAGGATTTTCAATTGTTCACATAGTTGACACTTCTAAGAACAAGGTGGTTAGTGTTATTCCAGCAAAAGAAGAGCCGAGTTTAACAAAAGAAAACATTTTGGGGAAATGAGGTCAGTGGCAACTTTTTCTCTGGGTGCAGGGCCGTAGCCAGGATTTTGATTTTGATTCGGGATGGGGGTGGGGGGCTGAGTTTGGTTCGAGGGGGGCTGAGACTGGGTGGAAGAGGGTCTACCCTAGCAAACCTTTTGTATTGTTATCCCAATAACCCCATTAATGTGGGATATAATGAGCATGGTGATCAGATCATGATATGAATAAACATAACAGTTTAAATAATGTACCAGTAAGTTCTTCTCGCGGACCACCCTGAGAATTTCGGGGGGGGGGGGCTGAAGTACCCTTAGCCCCCGGCTACATGCCTGTCTTTGTGCGTCTACATACACTGTTGAATCTATGCTGTTTGACACCATGTTAATTGCCATGGAATCATAGATGTTGCAGTTTTATGAAGACTCTAGCCATCTTTGCCAAACTACAAATACCTGAATTTCATGGCATTGAGCTGTGGCAATTAAAATTGTGTCAAACCGTGTTACTTCTGTAATGTAGAGGCACCCTAATTCATTATATTTGCAATCTCTACCCTGAGATTGTATTTAAAATGCAAATGCAATGGCCATACATTCTGGATTTTTCTGCTCCTGCCATCCCTTGTGTTTTCCTCTACCTACTTTAAGTTTTTAAGAATTAGATTATATTTTGTGATATCTTCGCTTATGGGGGTATTAAAAAAATTAAATTGACCAATATGGCCTGCAGCCTCTGATTGTCTGCTGCTCTGTGGCGGCGGTGGCTGAGTCCATTGGGCCATTCCATCTTGGGATCCTTCCTCTCTTGAGGATGTCAGCTTCAATCTTGGTTCGCACCTTGTCATCTTGAATTTCATTTTATTTTATTTTAGTGGTTTTTATTATAATTTTATTATAATAATAATATAATAAATAATATAATATAATGTTATATTATAATTTCAATATATCATAATGTTTATATATATATATATATACTATAATATAATAATTATGATATTAATACTAATAATATATGAATATTTCTTGATATATTAATATGTTGATATTAATGATGTGTAATATATAGTAAATATAGTAAATAAATAAATAAATAATATAGATTAGAATGTAGTTCAGCCTTTAGGTGCAGCCCTCCATAATATCTTTTGGCTCTCGTGTGGCCCCTTGGAAAAAATAATTGCCCACCCCTGGACTAGATGGTCTATGTAGTCTCTTCCAACTCTATTATTCTATGATTCTATAACTATGTGATGTAAAATGTTTGCAGACTTCCTGAACTCATCTCCAAGTCCTGAATAAAGAAAATATTAATATATATGATATAACATGCATATAATGCAGGTTTACATTCAGATTTATGCAGGTCCACATGTCCAACATTTTGGTAGACAATTGCATATATATCTAAGAACATAAAACTGACCCTGTGGGCTTCATTCAACAACTGTAACCAATCACATAAACATTTGTAAAGTCTCCTTCCCAATCATTCATCTACATATTTAACCCCTCTCAATAAATAAACTGCACTACATATGGAAACGCTGAATGTGTTTAATGAAATGGTGTGATTATTTGTATTAATGTCTCACATCTGTGGAGTTAAATTTGGTTTTCAAAAAGCAGTGCATTGTGGCTTTCCTTCTACTAAACCTACGACTTATTTAAAAAGAAGAATGAATATAATGACATGTTGAAGTCCTCTATAATTGGTTTGGGGTCCAGAAAACAACAGTATCAATGCAATTTAAGGGTACTTCCACTGTGTTCTTATCCTTATTTTCCAAGATCTGCATATACAACATTAAGATTAGGAATGGAAAGAATAATTGAAAACATTGAAAAAATTGACGAAAAAACATATTTCATGAATGCTGAGAAACCTTGATGAGGGGAATCCTGAACTGAGAAGAATAAATAAATTAATAAACATAAATAAATTATGTTCAAAGGAACAATTCACACATGGTTCCTTTGAACATAAAATACATTCTTCTAAGCAAAAACTCTAACATTGTCTGCACATTGAACAGCATTTTCTGCATACGGCTAAAATTTCCAACAAAAACAAATTTTGCAAATTTTGCACGAATTAAGCTTTAGAACAGTGCCGTTTTGAATACACTCTTGCAGTGAGAAGAAAAATAAAGATGGAGCATATGAAGTAAAGAGTCAAGAAGACATAATACGAAAACATAAAAATGTGTCCTGGTTGCAATATCACCAGATTAAGGAATGTTTTAATAAGGATAAGAAAATAGGATTCAATGAAAAAGAAGAATTATGGGATAAAATCCTAATAGGAGAAAAGAAAGTAACAACAAGAATTTATAATGCACTGCTCAGCTGGGCAACAGGAAACTGAGGATATAAAACACTCCATGATCAAATGGGCACAAAATATAGGTAGAACGATACAGCTGAAAGAATGGGAACAGATATGGACAAAAAGACTAAAATTTACATATGCTTCAGATCTCAAAGAAAACTGGCTAAAGATGCTCCATCGATAGTATATAACTAAAAAAAAACCCTAAATTTAATGTATAAAAATATAGATAATAATTGCTGGAAATGTAAAACCCATGAAGGATCATTTTACCATATGTGGTGGACATGTGGAAAGATAAGAGAGTATTGGCAAATGATTCATAAAGAATGTAAAAAGATTTTGAAAATTGAATTTCCGATGAAACCAGAATTCTACTTATTATTTATTTATTTATTTATAAATTCGATTTGGTAGACCGCTCTCTCTGGAGCCCAGAGCGGTTTACAACATAAAATCAATAAAAACATCAATAAATAGATAACAGACGTATACCCAAAAGCCCCACTCCCCACAATAACCCCGGCAAGCAACAATATGCAGAGCAATACATGGCAGGACGGTATGTTGGCAGCTGGCAACTATAGGAGGCATCAGTTGGGACCAAATGCCTGCCTATATAACCAAGTCTTCACAGACTTGCGGAAGGCCAACAAGCCCTGTAGTGCTCGTATCTCCTCTGGCAGAGAATTCCAGAGGGTCGGAGCGGCCACTGTAAATGCTCTCTGCCAGGTGCTCGACAGCCTACAGATTATTAGGCATGTTGGACGATGCAATTTTTAAAGACTTAAACATAGAAAAATTGTTCATATTTTTCACCACGGCAGCAAGAATTATACTTGCAAGATATTGGAAAGAAGATCAAATTCCCACAAGAATACAGTGGGTTCAGAAACTAATGGACATTAAAGATATGGACGAATTAACATGTTGACTTAAACAGAATAATGGAAGAGGAGTGAAAAGAACAAATTGGAAAGTAATAGAGGAATATGTGAAGAGAGAATTATAGAATTGATGCATCCCTATTTCTTTCCATATATATATATATATATATATATATACACACACACACACACACACACACACACACACACACACACAGAGAGAGAGAGAGAGAGAGAGAGATGGACAATAAAAAGTAAGTATGCAGGAAGAACACACAAAATCATTAAAAGAATTAAGAAATATATTTGATTAAAACATTACAGAAGATTACATATAACAATGGACATCAAGAATTTAAGAGGAATGGAAGAAGAATGGAAGTCACAGAGGTTCTTATTATTATAATTTTCTTCTCTCTCTCTCTCCTTTTTCTTTTCTCCCCTCTCTCTCCCAATTTTTCTAGTTTCCTATTTTTCTATAATCTTACATTGTTCCCCTTCTTTTCATTGTATTTTACTAAAATAATTAAAAAAAATTAAAAAAAGAAAATTTCTAAAATTATTTATTTGTGCCTGGGGTGAGCAAAATTGGTACAGCATTACATCCCTAATCTGTATGTAGACAAACTGCATTGTAGATTTTAGTCGACTGGGGAATTCAAATTAAAAGTGCTGCTTGTGTGTATACCATACCTACATTATAACACGCTAGTCGATGGAATTGGTGCTTTATGGAAATGAGGCTGGTGACAGCAATTGAGAGAGCTACTCATATGTCATAACACTGTGAGATTTTATTGGCTAAGCATTCCTAAAGAGGGAAAAGGTGTAGGATATGCATAAAGGCCCAAGTGAGAAGAGATATAGTAAATATGAATATGAGGAAAGAGTCTTATTACAGCAGACTTAGAGTAGCTGGGGAAGGAGAGCTGGAGGAGAGGTTCAGAGGTAAGAAATGAAGTTAAGGAGGTCAGAGAAAAGAATGGGATCAATAACATTCACATGTAAATAAAATTCAAAAGGATCATGTAATACAGTAGTCACAAACATTGTTCCAACAGCAAAAAAATCCTAAAACGTTTGAAAAAAATTGGATTATCTAATTTTTAAATAAAAATGTAATCTGAAAAGATGATACAATTAGCAAATTTCACTGCAGACTTTTGATTTGATGATTCAGTTATTTTGGTTCAAGTCTAGTTGGTAATAGATTGAATGTTGAACCCCAGTAACATTTTGGTAAATGACACCCCCATTTTTGGAGCGACCACTTTCAAACAGATATATTTCATATTTTGAGTGGTGTGTACTAGGGGTGGTTGATCCATGAAAAATTTGATTCTAAACTCGGTTGGGGGGGATTCATTTTTTGGTTCGTTATAGAAATTAATACAAAAAAATTTAAACAAATTTCATGATTGAAACGTTATTAATAACGAATTTCCGTTTTTATTCATTATGCCAGCTGGGAGGCTAGAATAGAGGGCTTGCTCCTTCTCTTCCTTAGCTGACAGGCATCGCGTGCGATGCCTGTCAGCTGGGAGGGGCAAGGAGGGAAGAAGGGAGTGCTTCCCCCCCCCTTCTCCCCTGGATGGGAATAACGTGAATTATTCCCATCCAGGGGAGGAGGGAGGCAGACGAACCCCCCCTTCCTCCCCTGGATGGGAAAAACGTGGGTTATTCCCATCCAGGGAAGGAAGAGGGCAGACGAACCTGCCCTCCTCCTCCCTTGGATGGGAATAACTCACATTTTTCCCATCCAGGGAAGGAAGAGGGCAGGTTCGTCTCAGCTCTCAGCTGGCGAGAGGAGAAAGGAAGGTGCTACTGCCCTCCAGTCTCCTCTCGCGAGTTGAGAACTGAAAGGGGAAAATACGATCTAATTACAAAAATTAAGAAAAATGGCGGCCCCCAGGTTCGGTATAGAAATTACACTTCCAGGTTGGACCAGGTGGGTCAAAAAACTATGAAATTAATTTTATATACGAAATTAAAACAATTTCAAAGAATTTAAAACCGGAGATATCTAGCCCTAGTGTATACCTTTCTAGATAGGCAATGGAAGAGCCACTACTGTGCTTTCCTATCCGGTGGTATAATTTTATATCTAAGACCAGTACAATTGTTGTTTGTTTCTTTGTTTGAATTCTGCTTTTCCCCAGAAACTAGGTACTAAGACACGCTTCCCCTGTAAGGTTTAATAATTCTATGTTCTCAATAACCAATCTTATAGATATGTTTACTAATGAGACAACTGCAATATCACAGAAAATTGCACAATGGTTATTGTCCAGGGGCCTGACAGTTTTCATTTGGTTTTTTATAAAATACCTCCTTAGTTCAAAAATAGTTTTCTTAATTTTCCTGGTTGTTAGTTTAGTGTACTGCAATAGTCTAAGAGGGCGTAGTGACTCAGGAATACATTTGATTATGTTTAATTAAACTGGCCCCTGGTGGCAGACTGGGTTAAACTGCTGAGCTGCTGAACTTGCTGACTGAAAGTTTGGCTATTAGAATCCGAGGAGAGGGGTGAGCTCCTGCTGTTAGCACTAAAGAAACCAAAAGGCTGCTTGCAAAGCTATAAATACAAACGTCAAGGCAAACCCCTGTAGGTTGCCTGTAATCTACAGTGCCAATCACATGAAACGCAGGAATATATCACAAATGCTCTAGTGCAATACAAAAGAAGGCGACATGCAAAAGTCTCTGTGGGCTGCACCTTCTCCCAGGAGTCCTGTAGCCCCTACAACATTATCGTGTGGACTTACGTAAAAATATATAGTCAATCTGCCACAACTGCACAAAATAAATCCACAAGTCCCGCGATGAGGCACAAACTCCAGTCTGGGTTACCATCTATGATGTCCTCAAAAAGGTCCCAGCCCAATAATTGCTGTGGCGAGGTCTCACTATGTTACGTGAAGAAACGGAGCAAAGTCTGTGATGGCGAAGTCTCGCGATATTTCATAGATCTTGCCCAGGACGTAAATCCAAATAATAAATTTTCCCTTACAGATGAATAAAGGGAAAAATCACTCCAATTATGTCAGTCTGTATTCAATAGGGTCTGCATTTATCCAAACTAAAGGCCCTGTTTGGAGCTCCGCTGAGTATCTGGCTCGTCCGTGAGTGCCCTTGCAGCTGTATAGTGCTGCTCGCCATGAAACCCGGAAGTGGTGACTCTCGTCCTGATACCAATAAAAAATAAATGACAAATATATATTCTAGTGATCCTGTGTTATTCCGGTAAGTATTAATAGCACTGTCGACGTCTATAAACAATCACCACACGTCAATGTGTCCCATTATAAGTGGTCCATGCAATCATGCTGGCCACATGACCTTGTAGGCATCTTTGGCTTAGAAATGGAGATGAGCACCACCCCCCTGAGTTGGACACGACTAGACTTAATGTCAGGGAAAACCTTTACCTTTACCTAATTAAACTTACTAATAGCATCTTATAAGATTGAAGTTGAATAATGTCATCCTAACCAGGAAAATGGCCCATGCCTAGCTGAGCTGACACTAGGCCAGCTAAAGCTGCGTTAAATTCAACTTTGGTCAGTCTAGGAACATTGGAAATTGCTTAGGACTATCCTCATCTTGACCTAACTTTGTATCCGACTTTTGGTTGTGCCCCTGTTGCTGGAGAAGAATTAGATTCTGTACAGATCAGCTCCTCCTTTACTCTGCCAATTGATTCTCTGGTAGATTTTAGGCAGCAAAGAAATTCTCCCAGCAAATCTCTTGGCACCTCAATGAGATAAGCTAATAGAAAAGGCTTGTGCTAGCAGAAGAGCTTTTCCCCCCCTGAAAGATGTTTGTGCCTGGTCTTAACTCCCTATAGCTGGCACATATTTGATTTAGGAATGGACTATAAAAGCCTAAGCCACTATGCAGGAAATCCCCAGTTCAAATCACAACTGTGCTATGAACGCACTAGGTGGGCTCTGTAAGTCTTTCTCTAAAACCCCAGCCATTCTATGTGAAACATGATAACAATACTGAGCTACTTTAAATGAATGCTGTAAAGCTTATAATAAAACATTGTATGTGGAGCATTTAAAAAAATGCAATATAAAAATCTAAGTATGATTAGCTGTACTGTTTTTGCAAGGGACTGCATCTTATATCAAAAGTTGCTTTTCTGTATACAAATTCCACTGCAATTTGTATACAAAATTCTGATTTTCATATTGAATAATCTCATACAACGAAGGATTGGACCCAGAATCTCTCATTAGAGATGGGAAGGTCTTTCAGCTATACATTTGTCTCGTTGCTATGAAGTGGCTCCAGAGCTGAAAATGTATAAACAAAAGTGTGCAACATTATTTTATAACAAATTGATTAATGTCCCTGTCAACAGGGTTAAACTAGAGCAATAGTTTGAGGATCGACATCTCATGTATAATGCAAACTGTTACTTATTGAAATCAGTATAAAACTGTTTTTAAATTATTTTTTATTATTATTATTATTATTATTATTAGAAACACAGCAAGATTACTACACAGCAAACCAGATCATTATGCTGGCTTTTGTATTGGATCACATGTCGAACACTTCCCAAGTGTCTAGGACTATATGATGTATCACTGAATAATATTTATTTATTTATTTAATTTATTTATATTCCGCTCTTCTCACCCCGAAGGGGACTCAGAGCGGATTACAGGTACACAAACTTAGCAGACGACCCCTGCCGTTTCCACATACACACATTTATTTATTTATGTATTTATTTCCACAATTTCTACCCCGCTTCTTCTCAACCCCCGAGGGGGGACTCAGAGCGGCCTAACAGCAGCAACAATTTGATGCCAAAAACACAGTATACATATAATAGAAAACCAAAAACAGTCAAAATTAAAATACATTAAGATACAGTTAGCATTAAAATACATTAAAATACAGTTAGCATTAAAATACATTAAATACAATTAGCATTAAAATACATCATATACATTCACATAAGTTAAAAACACTATTCCGTCCATAATAGAAGCATTGGGCCATGTCCACCAGTTCGCCATTTCAATCCAATCTAAAGTGCTGTATCGTGCTAATGTGCAAACGCCTGGTCCCATAACCAGGATTTCACTTTTTTCCTGAATGCCAGGAGGGATGGGGTTGATTGTATATCAATTGGGAATGCGTTCCACAGACGGGGAGCCACCACCGAGAAGGCCCTATCTCTCGTCCCCACCAACCGCGTTTGAGAAGTTGGCAGGAGCGAGAGCAGGGCCTCCCTGGATGATTTTAAATTACGAGGTGGGACGTAGTGGCTGATGCGTTCTGACCAGTAAGCTGGGCCAGAACCGTTTAAAGGTCAAAACCAGCACTTTGAATTGAGCTCAGAATTGGACAGGCAGCCAGTGGAGCTGACACAAAAGGGGTGGTATGCTCCCTGTATGTAGCTCCCGTTAGTAGTCTGGCTGCCGCCCGCTGGACTAATTGCAGTTGCAGTAATCTATTCGGGATGTGACCAGAGTGTGGACGACCATAGCACATATAGATGAACAGAGGCAAACTCTGGCCACCAGGGGGAGCTGACGCACTCCTAATCTTTCAGCGATCACAGCATCCCTTGTTGTTCCTTCCACATTCCTCAGCGTTCATGGAGTTCTTTAATGGCCTCATAATTCAGTCAAAAAATATGTGCAGATCTGAGTAGGGTGGCCTTTTTCAGCTGACAGATGGAAATTTTGTCAGCACCAATTGTTTTTAAGTGCAGGCCAAGGTCTTTAGGCACTGCACCCAGTATGTTGATCATCACTGGGACCACCTTTACAGCCTTGTGCCTGAGCATTTGCAGTTCGATCTTTAAATCCTTGTATCATGTAAGCTTTTCCAGTTTCTTCTCATCAATTCTGCTGTTGCCTAGTATTGCAACATCAACAATCCATACTTTGTTTTTTTTCCCCACAACCGTGAGGTCAGGAGTATTATGTTCCAAAACCCTGTCAGTCTGAATTTGGAAGTCCCAGAGTAGTTTAATGTGTTGTTGTTTTTGTTGTTATGATATTTCATTTTATCTCTCCCTAAAGAGTCTCAAAGCGGCTTAACATAAAAGCATTAGCATACAATTTAAAATATACAAATATGCAAACATTTAAACAGAATTTAATTAATAGCAATCATTGTCACACAAACATGGTTTCATTTAGACCTTTTTGCTCTAAGTTTTCCACTCTGAGATTAAGACAATGAGAGATTAACTTCTTTAATGTGGCATATCTCACTTTTTAAGCTTTTGTAAAAAAAAATAATAATCAAAACCTTGTGTTAAATTAAGCATTCTTGTCATCACTGGTAGAATTGTGATATTAAAGTATCATCTGTCTGTTTTAGGAGGTTTCCAAATTCATTTAAAAGTATAATCACTAAAAATAATAAAGGAGCTGTTCTAAAATCAGAAAGAACAAAATCCCCCAGAGCAGTAACTTCTGTGACATAGAATTTCTCAATCTTTCCTCTCTCGATTCCAGAATAAAAATTGTGCTACTGTTTTGTCTAATGTGCAATCTTTATCTCTCACACACATCTGCAAATATTCTCAAGAGATAGGATGGAAGCTAATATTACTTGAGCAATATTACTTGGTCCATGCTCTGGTTACATCCCGTATAGATTACTTCAACGCTCTCTACGTGGGGTTGCCTTCGAAGACTGTTCGGAAGCTGCAACTAGTCCAATGGACAGCAGCCAGGTTGATAACAGGAGCGGCATTCAGAGAGCGTACAACTCCCCTGTTGTGCCAGCTCCACTGGCTGCCAGTTTGCTCCCGGGCACAATTCAAAGTGCTGGCTTTAGCCTTTAAAACCCTAAACGGTTCTGTTCCAACTTACCTGTCTGAATGCACCTCTCCCTATGAACCATTGAGATGTGTTTTACTATGTTTTTTATTGTATTTTACCTGTTGTGAGCCACCCCGAGCCTCCCGGGAGTGGCGGCCTAGAAGCCTAATAAATAAAAATGTTTAAGATCATCCAGAGAAGCTCTGCTCTCGGTCCTGCCTTCTTCGCAGGCATGATTGGCGAGGACGAGAGACAGGGCCTTTTCAGTGGTGGCTCCTCGGCTTTGGAACGCCCCCCCTAGAGACATCAGATCGGCCCCCTCCCTCCTGACATTTCTCAAGAAAGTCAAGACCTGGCTGTTTGAGCAGGCATTTACTGACGAAATATAACGGTTTAATTAGATATATGGAATGACGACGATGTGACGGAAAGTGATTTCAACATGACGCTGAGACTGTAATTGTATGTTTTAATGGCTAATTGTTGTTATATGGTCATTGTTTGGTTTGTTACTCATGTTTTTGATTGAAGGGCAGAGACTGCCTTGTGTAAACCGTCCCGAGTCATCTTCGGGCTAAGAGGGGCGGTATAGAAATATGACAAATAAAATAAATAAATAAATATTCATTGTTCAAAATATGGTTTCGAACATCTAAAATGTGTTTTCTAAACAAAATAGACAAAATAAAAATCCTAAGTAACTAGAGAACTTTGGAAGACTTTAAAGTTATGTTTAGATAAGCACAAGAAATGGAACCTTTGCGTTTCACTCAGGGTGTTTTGCTTAAAGCTCCTCCATGTTTGGGGTACTTGTTTTCTGTACTTCCAAGCCATCACTTCAATACAACCTCTTTTAATGCCAGTTCATCAGGATGCAAAAATATTTGCAAAAGACTTGAGATACCCTACTGGAAAAAAAGAGAAAAATGTCAATGAGGGTGTTCCCCCCCCCCCCACACACACACACTTTGGAAGTTTTTAAAATGAAAATATCACTTTGTTGCATAGAAAGCAGTCTGTAATATATTATGTTTCACCCCCAAAAGTCCTTAAATGAAAAAGTAATGGAAAATGCAAAAAAAATCCCACAAATTCTAACTTGGCCAAAATTTATTCTTGTTTGTGGGGAACAACCCAAGCAAAGATGTACATTCCTGTTCTTCAAACAGATGCTATGCAGCAAGTTCTTGATATCTAGATAGAGTTGTGCACAATATTGTTTTGGTGTACCAGATTTGGGGGATTCGGCTACCAAACCAATGAAAATGAGCCTGGCATGGGGCAACAGAAGCCTTAGTTGATATGGATTACAGCAGCCAAATCTTTTTGGCTAATAGGGCTGAGCAGCACTCAATGTGAGGTGGAGTTGGTGTGTGGGTAGGGAAGCCTCATAAATCATGCAAGATGTGGCTCCTCCTCTCCTTTCTTCCCCCGCAACCTATTCCATCCCTTCCCAAAGGTCCCCCCAATGCCTGCTTGAGGCAAATAGGAACTTTCCCAGCAGCACTTTGCACAACACAGGCATTGAAGGAGACTCTGTGCTCCCTCGTGGGTCATTATAGGAGTTGAGATTGTGCTCTGTGTGTGTTTCTCACTGTCTTTTTCAACCAATCAGAGGCCTGGTTGACTGTGTCCATTCTCCTTCCCTCTTGTGCCATATGCTTGGAACTTCAATTCCCAGAAACCCCTCTTTTTTATATAAAATAGTTTTTATTGAAATTTTTCAAAAAGTCATACAAAAAAAGACATACAAGAAAAAACGACATAATTATAACATAACCAAACACTTAAACAAACAAACAAACAAACAAATACTAACTAACATCTAAATATTTTATTCTGACTAACTCGCCTTGAACCCTTCACCTGTTGGTATTGCGTATTTCTTCCTCTTAAACTTTACTCTAATTGATTGATTCATAATAATAAATGAAGTTCGCTTCTTTCCACAAATCTTAGCGAGTTAGTCAATATCTATTTTACATTAAGAGAGAGTCCAAATCCTGTAGTTCCAGCATAAAATCCGGTCGTCTTCCGAAAAGTTTCTCAGTCATGCCAGACATTTCCTCCCTTTTAACCTGTATCATAGCTGTTCCTGTATTATATTTAAACAGAGGAATAAGTAATGAAAGAGACCGTCCATGGCCAAACTTGGCCGAAATGTTATTCTAACAAACTTATATATTCTTATATCTAATCTTATAAACATCTAACTATCTTAATCTAGTTTTACATCTATCTTATATTCATCCTTATAATACTCTTTTATCTTTATCCAATCACTCTTCGCTATTGTATCTTTTTTTCTTTTTGGCTCAAGGTCATGGAGATGGAGGCGTCTCGCCTCCCAAAATTATGTTTGCTGGAACAATCTAGCAGTTCTTATAAATCGGGGGCTGACCATTTGTTTGATTACATCAGAAGGTGCGGCATTCAGGTAATATTCCCAGTCCACCTATCTGGTCAAGAGTTAAGTAAGCACTTCAAAGAAGTGCGTCAACGATTAATGACATTGCGGCCCAAACCGATATAGACTCTTTGGGTTCTACCATTTCCCTGAGATGGTTGAGTGGTTTTAAGAAATCCTTCCAATTAACCACTTACTTACAGCAAGGAAGGTTACACCACCTAAGGAAAATTTTCACTAGAGCCAGGTTTGAGCAATTAGATTCAATGGTGAGATATGGGAGGTTCAAGAAAATTCCCTATGAAGAGCGTATCTGTATTTGTGGTGCCCCTGAGATCGAAGATCTAACTCATCTTCTGCTCTATTGCAAAATCTATCAAAAAGAGAGAAAACAACTGCTAGAGATATTTCTTGTGGGAAAAAATCATTGGGACCCTCTAGCAAAAGTCTCACTTCTGCTGGCCGGCTCCAACAAGCTGATAACAGATGCTACTGCTCGGTTTCTCTGTAAAGCCATGAAACTAAGATCTGATTACATAGATGCAATTGGAATAAATTGTGTTGGAGATGAGGACCTGTGAATTGTTACCACCTCCCTTAGAATCCCTCCTGCTGGGCAAAACAGGGGTTTAATTGATGTAATGGTCTAGAATTCTCCTCAGATTGTTTTTAGAATCATTGCAATGTGTCTGTGTTCTGTGTGTATTTGATATGGCTTCTGGCTAATCAATAAAATTGTTGTTGTTGTTGTATCTTTTTCTCTATTTCTGATTTTCTCTGTAAGCCAGTCCATATGGATTATTTCCAAGATTTTGCTCATCCATTCTTCTTTAGTCGGAGCTTGTTGAGATTTCCAGTATTTCGCCAGCAAAATCTTGGCCGCCGTAGTAATAACTATGAAAATCTTTCTATCCATATCCCGCAGAGGTTCTTTGGGGTCCATTATCCCTAGCAGGACGAAATCTGGTTTTCTTTCTATTTTGATTTTTAAAAATTTTCAGTTTCCTTATGGATTAGTTTCCAAAACTTTTTCGCTTTGGGGCAGGTCCACCATATATGGAAAAGGATTCCTCTTTTCTCCTCACAGTTCCAGTATTTAGGGCTTAAGTTCTTATACATTTTAGCCAGTCTTTCAGGTGCTAAATGCCACCTATATATTATTTTCATCCAGTTTCCCTCATATTATTTTTCCATATTTGTTTCCAATTTTCCTTACTGATTTTGTATCCTATGTTTTTAGACCATTTTTCCATATGTTCTCTATTTTGAGTGTTTTCCGTGTCCACTTTAACAATAGTTTATAAATTTTACCTACTAGTTTAATATCCTCTCCCCACAGAATTTCTTCCAATTCATTGAGACCCTCGTTGAATCCCACCCCTTCATCTATCTTAATTTTTTCCCTTACTTGTAGATAAGAAAACCAGTTCATTTTCCTTTCCTCATTTTCTAACACATCTTTTCCCTTCAAAATATATTTCTGTCCATCCCAGGATAAGAGGTCCTTGTAGGTCCACCGGAAACCCTTCTTGTGGGGTGTTTTTTAAAAAAAATGTTATGGTATAAACTTTTAAAATTACCCAAAAATCAGTGGATTGGTGAAACATTCTGAAACTTGGCAAGCTTGCAGTTGTAAATGTGGCCTACAAGTCAAGTGGATTTCATGCCGATAGGCCTAAAAATGACAGAGAAACAAGCTCTAAAATTTCTCAACTGGTGACAATGGACAAAATCATACTGGAATGAAAACATAATACACCTTCCTGATTACAGGAACTTCCCAGTAAATAAAATGAGGGGGAAGCAAAAAATGGGACCAAAAGAGGCACATTTTTTTCTGAGTCACACACCCCTAATATCTAACCCCCCCCCTTTCATGCAATTGATACCTAAATCCATGGATGCTCAAGTACTTACATATGCAATGGCATAGTAAAATGATAGCTGGTATATAAAATGGCAAGATCAAGATTTTTGGAATTCTTGGGGAGAAAGATATTTCTAAGTTTTGGATACAGAAGGCTGGCTGTAGTTAGAAAACACACACACACAAACACACATATATATTCCCGCCTTGTTTCCCACCTCTCCTCATTGCTCAACATAGTTAAAACGCATCACCATTAAAAATGCAATATAATGTATACATATTATTAAACCACATTACCATAAAATACATATATCAAAACACATGGGACAAAGATTAAAATACCATAGGAATAGAATGCAAATTTAAAATTCACAGTTTAAAATTGATTGGTTAAGCCTGCTGGAAGACATGGGTCTTCAATTGTGTTTTGAATTCTGACATCTGATTCAGCTGATATATGGCAATACTAACTCTTTGTTTTGTCGATACCTCTCTAACATCCCATACAAAGGTTTTGTCCAATCCTGTTCTCAAAAACGTTTCAGCTGTAATATGCCAGGGACCCAAACAGGTCTCTTTACATGTATGTCCTCTACTCCTGAAATATTGCACTTCCTCAAAGGATGTTTGACAGATGGCAATCTGTAAGATGCCTGCCATAGATGCAGGCAAAACGTCAGGAGAGAATGCTTCTAGAACATAGTCATACAGCCTGAAAAACCTACAACAACTCTGTAAGAACCGTTTGTCAGTCTTTTGTTTCTAGATAATTATGTCAAAGAATTGATGTGATATTATTTTTAAAATGCTATTTATCTCATAGGATTCAATGTTACAACATTTTGAACAATTAAATCTGCAGATGTAAATAAATTAAGAGCATCTCAGTAGACAAATCTAAAGTTCAGATTTTTACAACAATTCAAAATATAAATTTAAAAATGAAAGAAAGAGGAAAGGAAGATCAAAGTAACCACTGCAAATTCATATCTATTATGCACTTGGTTGTTTCTAAAAGTACAAAGAAGGCTAGTTGATTATACTGCCTTGCATTCATTCATTAATCTCCCTCTCTCAAACAAACCTCAAAGCTCATAAAAACTTCTGCCCCCATTCTTCAAATTGCTTATATTTAAGGGGAGCCAATTATTTCCATACCTCAATGGCAAGCTTGAGGAATGGAAATAATTGGCTCCCCTTAAATATAAGCTTGCGGTATTGGTGGTATCAGCGGGAAGGTAACGGTACTCCTTGCAGTCATGTTGGCCATGTGACCCTGGAGGTGTCTATAGACAATGCTGGCACTTTGTCTTAGTAATGGAGATGAGCACACCACCACCACCCGTAACCAGAGTTGGACACAACTAGACTTAGTGTCAGGGGAAATCGTTACCTTTTTATGGGTGTGTGTGTGTGTATTCTTGCTGTTATTGTTGCTATATGGAACAATGAATGACCTGTTCAGGATTGTGGACATAGCTGGTAATATTATGGAAAACAACAAATTCAGTTCCAGTGGTATAATGCCAAAAACCATCCAAGTAACCTTGACATGTGAGGGGGGGAACCACACTAGCAGCTATGCTCCATTCCTGAGCTTAAAAATACAGGACTTTCCTCACATCAAAACCTGACCAGTAAGGCAGACCTCACTTTGCCTAATGGCAGTGTCAGTCTTGCGTATAATGCATTTTTTAACTTGTGAATAGATGGGTTCATGAAATGATTTATAGTTCCCAAATCACGACTTCCCTGAACCGCTGTGCTTTGGATAGCAAGTGTCACAGAAGCAAGCAAGATACAGCTGAGTCTTTTCTCAGCAAAAACATGCTTTAGCCCGTCAACTACAACCATCTGATCTTATCTACACACTGTTTAGTAAACTTGAGGATTCAGGTTTTCATCCAAAACATCCAAAGACATTAATCTTCACCATTGCAATATACACAGATGTACAATCAGGTTGCGCAGATCCACTTTCAGGTTTGCCCTTACAAACAATCAGATCCTCAGAGAAACACATACAGAATAGATAGATAGATACTCACAACAAGTCACACAGAAGAGAGAAAGATGGAATTTTTTACCCCCCTTTTTTTAGCCACCTGCTGACAGGTCATCAGTAAGTGACAATGGCTAATATAACCTCTTTGCAATACACCTCCCATGGTTATGTGAGGTGTATTGCAAAAGGGTTACATCAATCATACCCTTCACAGAATTGTCAATGGTAGTAAATAATTATATTTTATACGGCATCAGTGCTACTAAGATTTACCTTCATAAATGTCAGCTCTGATTTAGTGCATCATTGTGCAATTTATTTATTTATTTAAATTTTTTGTACTCCAGCCTTCTCACCTCTATCAAGGGACACAAACCAGCTTAACAGCAAAAATTCAATGCTATACAATTTAAAAACAACTACAACAACATATTAAAATACATATTAAAAACCCAGCATAAAACCATATTGCCATTAAAACAATTCCACTCAATCTGTAAACGTGGTCATACATTCAGACAATAGCCAATCTCAGCCTATTCTGGGAAGGCTTGGTTCCACATCCAGGTCTTCACCAGCCTCCTAAAGGACAACAGAGAGGGGGCAGATCTGGCATCACTTGGTAGGGAGTTCCACAGCCGAGGGGTGACCACAGAGAAGGACCTGTCTCTCGTCCCCACCAGTCGCGCTTGTGAAGATGGCGGGACCGAGAGCAGGGCCTCTCCGGAGGATCTTAATGTTCTTCATGGTTCATAGGGGAGAATCCGTTCGGACAAGTAAACTGGGCCAGAAGCGTTTAGGGTTTTGTAGGTTAAAACCAGCACTTTGAATTGTGCCCAGAAGCTAATTGGCAGCCAGTGGAGCTGGCGCAGCAAGCGAGTTGTATGCTCCCTGTGCCCCGCTCCTGTTAGTAACCTGGCTGCCGGACGTTGGACTAATTTCAGCTTCCGAGCAGTCTTCAGAGGAAACCCCACGTAGAGAGCGTTGCAGTAGTCTATTCACGTTGTAACCAGAGCGAGGACCACCATGGCCAAGTCAGACTGGTGCACAAGCTTTAACAGTTTTATCATTTTATCCACCTTTACTTTTTAGTGAACAAACATATTAATAAACATTAAGAAACTCTAATATGAAGACAGTTTTGTTGTCTACATTGGGGGAAGATAATTTACAGACAGGTCTAGAAAAAAATATAGATGAAAAACCTAATCACAGTTATTATATTTCCCACTACCCATATATAAATGAAATGTATCTCTTGATATTGCATTTTATGCAAGCAAGGATATTTATATTATTTCATTAAAATTATTATAATGTCTCTTATTGGTTGAAGAGTAATGTATACCCCCCCCCCCCCTATTTCCCTTTGCCCTGAATCTTCAACTATTTGCTGATGTCACATATTATCAGCTGAGGGAAAAGTGTGATCCTGCTGTGAAAAAGGAATTGTCACACTAAAGAGCTCTGCAGAAAACTCAATGATAAGATAATTTGGAGGGCAAGAGAAAAGACATCTAATGTGCATGTGGTACAATGGCAAAGAGTAAGGATCTGTCATTTCATAGATAAAGTTGAGACGCAAAGTAATTCTTTTCATTGTGGCTGCCAAACTCAAATGTAGCTCAACGAGAAGGAAAGAGGAATTGGATACTAGATAAGAGCTGTTGACGGAGAAATATGCAATGAACAAGGAAAGGAAGGCATGGAAGCACAAAAATCTCAAGGCAGCTTGGTTCCATCTTGAAAAGACGGTGCCTCTGGTAAAGGGAGAGATAAAAACAAAGAAGAGAGACAGGAATAGTTCTTTCTAAGACCTCTGGATTGTGACATTATTGGGAGAACTAACAAAGACAAGAATCAGTCACTACTCTCACCCATTTGCTAATAAAGTAAAATCCACATCAGGAAGAGAAATTTAATCAATGAGCCATCCGCTCTCCATCTTCACATGATTTCTCAAACATGTGTAACTGACCCCTGGTGAACTTTCTCTTTATGCAAGAAAATGTTGAGAGTTGTGAAAATGGATTTCAGTCTTTGGTGGTTTCTTTTAGACAGAGTATGTCTATTGTCTTCCATGGCTCATGCAGACAGTCTTAGAGAAGACAGAGATTAAAAAGAGAGCCTTTTAACAACAGAGTTTTGTTTTTCAATGTATTGTCGAAGGCTTTCATGGCCGGAATCACTGGGCTGTTGTAGGTCTTTTGGGTTGTGTGGCCATGTTCTAGAAGCATTCTCTCCTGACGTTTCACCTGCATCTATGGCAGGCATCCTCAGAGCTTGTGAGGTCTGTTGGAAACTAGGAAAATTATCCATGCAATCCGTTGGATAGACTGACATTTTTATTAAAGAAAAACACCGGCAAAAGCATGAAAATGACTTACTGGTCAATCTTTGAAAAATATATAAAGATGTAACAGCAATATAAGTCAAGAAAGAAAATAAAAATAGATGAAAGTTGGGAAAAGAAGACTGATAGATAAAAACGATTAGAGATGTATGTAAGGAAGAAGAATGGAAGCCAAAACCAATTTCCCCTCTCCGTATTTTTTTTCCTTTTTTCCCTTCTTTTTAAAAGCTTTTAAAAAAATTTACAGTATCTGATCCTTTAACATTTCCTACTTTTCTCTGATTATATTGTTCCTCCTCTTTCAATGTACCATTTATGTTTTGGTTTTTAATTAATTTGCAATAAATATTATTTGATTAAAAAAAGAAACTAGGAAAATTGGGTTTATATATCTGTGGAAAGTCAAGGGTGGGAGAAAGAACTCTTGTCTGTTGGAGCTAGGTGTGAATGTTTCAATTGGCCACCTTGACAAAACTCAAACACGGGGGCCGGAAACAATCAGGAACACCTAATCACCTCTCAACAAAGGATTTCCCAGGCAGTAACAAGCCACACCTAAAAACTGTCAGGCCATCAAATGATAATCAAGGTGGCCAATTGAAACATTCACACCTAGCTCCAACAGACAAGAGTTCTTTTTCCCACCCTGGACTTTCCAATGCTTCTAGAACATGGCCATATAGCCCGAAAACCTACAACAACCCAGTTTTGTTTTTTTTTATTAAAAAGATCATATAGCTGTAACTAATAATATAGTAACTAGTCAGGGATATAGTGTATTGTTTTCCATAGTCATGATAAGTGGTACATTCCCAAATGTATAGAAATATGTTTAAATTAAATATATCATATATTTTAATCTATTGTAACTGAGTCTGTAGCCAAGATGAAGCACAAGGTGATTCATAAAAAAGAAACAACTAAAATCTAGCTATAAAACATTATAGGCAATTAAAATGGCACAGTAAAACAAAATATTTGAAAAATGTTCCATGGCATTTTTTGCAGAGAAATATGCTGTATTCAATTCTCTCTCTTTTTCTTTCTCACTGTCCTTCATTTCTTTTCATTCTTCTCTTGTCCACTGAGACTCTTATGAAAAAAAATCTCTGAAAGAAACAATCTTTGAAAAACTATTTCTGGAAAACAAGCCTTAAAAAACGCAGCTAGAACAATACCAGCTGTAATCCTAATTAGGTGGAAGTCCTCTTCAGTATGACCTATATAATACATGATAGGAATACTTATAGCATCACAACTACTACCACAACAAATAATAAACAAGGGATGGGGTCCAACCTAATGTGGTTCTGAATGAAGCCTTCCTTAGATGAAACACTTATCTCAGAGGGGGAACCCAATGTGATGGTGATACCATTTATCTTGAAGGATAACTGAAAGATCTTGGGAAAGCCAGATCCCATGAGAAAACCTATGCATTGCATACATTTATAACTTCATTCAAATATAGATAACATAAAGTAACCCTTGTTTAATTGAAATCATTAATGTCAGGCTATTTATTTCATGGTGGGTCATGGGTACTTATGCGAAAAACTACTATCTCTTACATTTCTCAACAGAAGGTTCACCTTCCATGAGCAGATAGACCTCACTATGAACTCTTAATAATTAATTAAAGTGGTTCGGTTCAATTGAAGAAACAAACATATACCATAAAGAAAACTAATGCTGTCACATTATCTAATAGCTGAAGAATTGGAAATATTATTTCCCTTCCCTTTTTTTTCATTTGAAGTATACTGTTCTGATACTTACTGTTGGATCAGATGAAAGGCCCATCTTATTCACCATCCTCTTTGCTGCAATGCCCAACCAGATTCCTCCGGGAACTCATAACTATGGTTGCTGTGCCCACTTAACTTGAAGCAGCCAGCTATTGCTATGGCATTAACAATGGAATACAGCTGGGACAGATCGTTCGGAGTTTCGGAGTAAGGTGTTATCTGTACACAGATGACGTCCAGATCTGTCACTCCTTTCCACCTGTCACTAAGGAGGCTGTTCAGAATTTGAACCGGTGCTTGGCTGCTGTGTCGGACTGGATGAGGGCTAGCAAATTGAAACTTAATCAAGACAAGACAAAGGTCCTCCTGGTCAGTCGAAAGGCCAAACAGGGCATAGGGTTACAGCCTGTGTTGGATGGGGTTACATTCCCCCTGAAGACGCAGGTTCTCAGCTTGGGAGTGATCCTGGATTCATCGCTGAGCCTGGAACCCCAGGTCTTGGTGGTGGCCAGAGGAGCTTTTGCACAGTTAAGACTCATGCGCCAGCTGCACCCGAACCTTGGGAAGTCTGATCTGGCTACGGTCGTCCACGCTCTGGTCACATCCCCAATAGATTACTGCAACGCACTCTACGTGGGGCTGCCTTTGAAGACAGTTCAGAAATTGCAGTTAGTTCAACGGGCAGAAGCCAGATTACTAACTGGAGCTACATACAGGGAGCATACCACCCCTGTTGTGTCAGCTTCACTGGCTGCCCGTCCAATTCCGAACTCAATTCAAAGTGCTGGTTTTGACCTTTAAAGCTCTATATGGTTCTGGCCCAGCTTACTTGTCCGAACGCATCTGCCACTACGTCCCATCTCGGAATTTAAGATCTTCCGGGGAGGCCCTGCTCTCGCTCCCGCCAACTTCTCAAATGCGGTTGGTAGGGACGAGAGAGAGGGCCTTCTCGGTGGTGGCTCCCCGTCTGTGGAATGCGCTTCCGAGCGACATACGATCAACCCCATTCCTCCTGGCATTCAGGAAAAAAGTGAAATCATGGCTGTGGGACCAGGCGTTTGCACATTAGCACAGGGCAGTGGAACTGTAATGGCAGGTTGATGGACATAGCTCAATACTTATGTCTTGGACGAAGTACTGTTTTTAATTGAAATGTATGTGTATTATGTGTTAATTTTAATAGTATTTTATGCTGATTGTTATGGTTTTTATATTGTATTCATTGGTATCGGCATCGAATCGTTGCCTTTCTGTTATGCCACTCTGAGTCCCCCTTCGGGGGTAGAGAAGAGCGGGGTAGAAATAATGGAAATAATAATAATAAATAAATATAACATCTAAACATTTTGGATTTCAGCTCTCATCATGTCCAGCCAACAAAGATCAATGATCTGAAAAATCTCACACTTCAAAATCTCTAAATGGAGCCAGACAGGGGAGGTTGGAATAAAATACCATCTGTAGCATTTTGATCATACTGAACTAACCTTAATCACTGGTGTTCTGGTATGCAGTGGACTACAATAAACAGCTGTATGGATTGTAAAAAAAAATAGATCAGGTCCATTCTTTTTCTTCAGAATAAAGAAAGTGTTTAAAATACTAAACTTTGGTGGGGATAATAGGGGAAAATGGATGATGTTGTTCCACTTATTATTGATGTATCACAGCAGGATTTCCCCTTCTAGTCGTATGTTTTCTACACATAGTCATTATAAATGAAAACAGTTCATGAACATTGAGTAAATTTGTTCATGGCAAAAGCTGTCACAAAAAGACCTGGCAAAGAGATAAAGAAATATCTTAGATTTATTTTGGAGCTAGTGATCCAAGTGCAAGGCAAAGAAAAATATACTTGATTTGTGATTAATCTTATTGCAGCGTTTCTTCCATAGCCTTTAATATCCTAAGATTTAGGATACTGAATTAACTTTAAATCAGAGACTGCTTGTGCCATACAGGCACATGTTCAGTAGCCTTTATATTTCTGTCATCTTGGTGCATTCATTAAGTAAGTGTGACAAGCTAGGTTTGTCCTTCGATGGTGCTAAAATGTTGTCCTAATTGAAAATACCCCCACTCATCCCACTCGCCCAAAACCAGAATTTGGAAAGATACTTTTTTGAATGACAATTATCATAATTTTAATGTAACAAGGCAGCTACCAGTTCAAAAACAAGACAAAAACAGGCGAGAGCAATATGACTTATAAATGGATAGATATAAACTCTAAATCAAAGAAGTAGATCATATGCTCTCATAACAAACACTCTTATATTAATATACTTATCTATTATATAAAGGAGGTCCCGTCATGGAATGACCGTCCTAGGCAGAGAAACCTTACAAGGCAACATAAATAGGCCTCAGGCAAGGTAGGTTTTTACCAAAAAACCTTTCCCCCCCAAAACCTAGAAGGCCCCCAAAACAACGATACAAAAAAACTACATTTCCCAGCTGCTGCCAATGAATCTCCTGGCCTCTGCATTCTGACAACATGATTGGCTGCCAATGAGGGAGTATTTGCATAACGCCTCTATTGGCCAGCCAACATGAACATTCCGACCCATAATAAACTGGCAGAGGAGGATAAGGCAAAGGCCTGAGGCAGTCGCCAACACAAACACCCAATTCACTTCCCACAGAAAATTTAAACCCCTACAAATCACAGACCACGCCCAAAATTGACAGTAAGGCTTCATTAACGTGATTTCCCTGACTAGGCCTCACTTAATGGGATGCTGTTTAAGCTCTGAATTGACAGTAAGGCTTCATTAACTTGATTTTCCTGACTAGGCCTCAGCTCATGGGACATTGTGTATGGCCTGAATTTACAGTAACCTACCTTGGCACACAGAGCCCCTATGACCCATGCTACATTCTACTGCATTTTGGAGGAGGGTGGACCATCGATGATGGGATTTGATATACCTCCATGGATTATGGGATTTGTAGTACTTTCAAACCCTTCATTCCCCCACAGACCACTGTGGCCCAGAACCAAGACCGATAAAGACCCAACTTGGCACACAGTGCCCCCATGACCCACACTCCATCCAACTGCAGTTTAGAGGAGGGCACACTATGGATGATGGGATTTCAAGTACCTCCACTCACTTCCAAAGTACCCCACCCACACAAGCATCAACCTCTACATCAACACAGCAGATGGAAAGACAAAAAACATTGTATATCCACAAGCTATGCAGAACGCCAGCAACACCACACACCAACAACTCCACAGGACTTCAACATCCCACCCACCAGAACAACCCACAACGACACAGCCATGACCCCACCAAGACCATAACTAACATCAATTCCAACCCTTACATACTCAGACTTTCTCACATCTCCTAAATAGGGCACAGCAACGCGTGCCGGGTACAGCTAGTATTCAATAAATCATAGAAGAAGCATCCTAATTAGAAACTATTATCCAAGTTACATAATACACCAGAGTGAGGAGGACAAATCAAATAACATATCCAAGCCAAGAGCACCATTCCACAGTTTGCAGGAATATTACTATCCTATTAACATGAGCACCTGTGTCTTACCTTTAGAGCATATTATATATTGACCCATTCCCTAGGACACATTCACCTGCGCCTTACAAAATGCTGGTCAGAACTTTACCTTTATCTATGTTTGGTATGTATTTATGCAAGTCTTACTACTCTGCTACCTTTGTTCTTGAGAGTTACTTAGTATTTGATAATGAACAATCTGTTTATGTATATTATATTATTTAGATCCTTTGTGAGTGCCTCTGATACTTTGGACGGGTCTTGAGAAAGCAAATGCGAAACGGGGTGGCCATACATCAGCTTACCCGTCAACCCGATATCCTGTTTTTTTGTGTGTGTCTTCCCAACCTCCATACAACCACTCTACTTTAGTGGTCGCCGTGAGTTGAATTTATTGTTGACGGAGGACTTACTCATCCTATGGCGTGGATATAATTTTCCTTTCAAAGAACACTTTTGTTTGAACTCGCCTAAGATACGGCTTGATTGACTGTTGTTATCTGAAAGATGCTGAGAATTCGGCTTGAATGGACTGTAAACACAAGGGACTGTAATATTCCTGCAAACTGTGGAATGGTGCTCTTGGCTTGGATATGTTATTTGATTTGTCCTCACTCCGGTGTATTATGTAACTTGGATAATAGTATCTTTATTAGGATGCTTCTTCTATGATTTATTGAATATAAGTATATTAATATAAGAGTGTTTGTTATGAGAGCATATGATCTACTCCTTTGATTTAGAGTTTATATCTATAATAGAATCATTTATAAGTCATATTGCTCTCGCCTGTTTTTGTCAATTACCATAATTTGCCAATCATTGCAATCATTAAAAACCTTCCCAAATATCTTCAGTTACCTCTTTGGACTATGAACTCTGCCATAAACCGAAGACATCCTTGTCTGGAAGGATTTTAATGTGTAACATTTCACTTCCTTGTTGAAGGTTTTAATGTTAAAAAACAAAGGTAATACTGTGATACTATTGTTATTATTTTTGTTTTTATTCAATGTGGGCTTCAATTCACTGTCATTTTAAAAATAATTAATTGTTGTATTTCTAAGATGCCATTAAGTCATTTTCAACTTATGATGAACCCAAGGTGAACCTATGGTAATGTTCTGTTATTCTGGGTGCATGTAGTAAAAGAAGGAAGAATATATTGAGGTTGTGTTTCATGCCATGAGAAAAGAAAGCACTGACAGCATATATACTTTCTTACTTAAGCGAGCCCTCATAGCCCGAGGATTATGGTCCTCCAGGTTCAGTGTCTTGGCAGTGAGTCCATAGGTGACTGTGGGGCCCTATTCTTGATCCGCCTGTTGTCCCGCAGTAAGGACATCGGTTTCCAGGTGGAAGGCAGTCCTGGTCAGGGTTGGCTTGACACACCTTCGTCTTGGCATGTTTCTCCCTTTCGTCCTCCATTCATGCCTCTTCGAATTCTGCAGCACTGCTGGTCACAGCTGACCTCCAGTTAGAACGCTAAAGGGCCAGGGCTTCCCAGTACTCCGTGTCTATGCCACAGTTTTTAAGGTTGGTTTTAAGCCCATCTTTAAATCTATTTTCCTGTCCACCAAGATTATGTTTCCTGTTCTTGAGTTTGGAGTATAGTAACTGCTTTGGGAGATGGTGATCGGGCATTCGGACAACGTGGCCAGATCAGCAGAGTTGATAGCATAGGAGCATCACTTCAATGCTGGTGGTCTTTGCTTCTTCCAGCACACTGACATTTGTCCACCTGCCTTCCCAAGAGGTTTGGGAACACTGATGGAATCATTCCATAAGATGAGTGTGATGTCCACGTTTCGCAGGCATATAGCAGTGTTGGGAGAACAATAGCTTTATAAACAAGCACCTTGGTGTCTCTTTAGATGTCCCGGTCTTCAAATACTCTCTGCTTCATTCGGAAAAATACTGCACTCGCAGAGCTCAGGTGGTGTTATAGTTCAGTGTCAATGTTGACTTTTGTGGAGAGGTGGCTGCCAAGGTAGTGAAAATGGTCAACATTTTCTAATGTTACATCATTAAGCTGTATTTCTGGCATTGCAGAGGGATTGTCTAGTGCCTGCTGGAAGAGTACTTTGGTTCTGTCCAATAAATGATTTCCACTCTGGTGGGAAGCTTCCCATCAACAAGATGAAGTATCACAATGATGAAGATGGAAAATAAGGTTGGGGCAATAAAACATCCCTGTTTGACACCTGATTTCATGTTAAATGGGTCACTTTGGGAGCCATTGCTGTCCAAGACTGTTGCCATCATGTCATCACAGGATAGTGGCAAAATGGCACAGTAGCAGGACAGTCTCTAGACAGAACATTGTGTGATTCCCATAGTTGGTTTGTGTCATAGATAGCAATGGAATGTGAGGATGAGGGGATGCTGGTGGAAGCCTCAGCAGTTCTCCACCAAGATTTGAAGTAGCACCTACAGAAGGAGTTACTACTTCTCAGCCTGCAAAACAAGTGCAAGTGAGTTCCTCTGAGGAGGCTGCACCAACGGCTGCTCTGGGGCCAGAGTAAGAAGGGGAGCCAGAAAGACAGTTCCATCTTGTCTCCTGTGACAACAGAGCCCCCGCCCCCAGCAACAATATATTATGACTTGTGTATTAGTACTATGCTAATAATGTAGTATGCTGTATGTACATATGACTTGTAAGTCATCTGAGTCCCCGTCGGGGTGAGAAGGGTGGCATTCCACCGGGAATGTGCCGCAGCTGGCTAAGTGTCAGCTGCATAAGATCTCCCTGACCAGTAGGTCATGAGTTTGAGGCCTGCCCGGATCGAGGTGGGTTCTCAACCTTAAGTGTAGCCTGCTGCCAACCCTTGCAACCCGAAAGACAGTTACATTTGTCAAGTAGGAGATAAAGGTACCACATTAAAGTGGGGAGGCGAGTTTTGACTGATTTATGAGACCATAAAGAATCGCTGAGGAATGCAGAAGAAACAACAAGGGACTCTGGAAGGAAACGCTGAGAGAGATGAGGAGTGTGTCAGCTCCCCCTGGTGGCCAGAAAGTTTGCCTCTGTTTGTCAATATATGTATAATGTCAAAATGTATGTACTGTACTGTGATAAATGTCACATGTTTATATATGTCATTTGTTGAACTGCAGGGATTGTCTGCAAGTATGTGTGCTGTAATCCGCTCTGAGTCCCCTTCGGGTGGCAAGAGCGGAATATAAATAAAAGTAAATAAATAGATATAAATGTCATAAAAATAAATAAATACATAAATAAGAGGCAACTGTTCCAGCTTTTGTGGACCTGTGAAAAGAGAAGTCTCGGTTGTGCAGGTCCTTGAGATTAGCTGAAAAGAGAGCTAGCAACAGATAACACCTGTGAATTTAGGATTTAAGGAACTGTGGAGGGGGGGCATCTTATTGCTGGCTGCAACATCAGTTCTAGAAACTACTACCTTGGACTGTTGTCATGTTGTGTTCCTGAACCCTAAACTTAGCTTGGACATTGGTTTATGGATTCTGATTCAACCTTGTACTCTGGATACTCTGGTATCAACCTTAGAATGAACCTTTGCACCTTCTGTTGGGCTATTGACTTGCCTTCAGACTGTTGATTAATGGTCTGCTAGCAATTGGGGGTGAAGTTTCTGATAAGAACATAAGAACATAAGAAGAGCCATGCTGAATCGGGCCTCAGCCCATCTAGTCCAGCATTCTGTGTCACACAGTGGCCCACTAGTTGTACACAGGGATCTCTAGCAGAAAGGAGGGCAAAACCCTCACCTGCTCCCGACCCCCCACAACCAGTACCCGGGGAAAATCCTGCCTGCCTCCATCAACACAGATGTGGCACTTGGATGTCCATTTCAGTAACTACTGATTCCCTTGGTATCCATGAATCTGTCTAATCCTGCCTTTAAGCTGTCCAGGCTGACAGCTGTCACAACCTCCTCTGGAAGTGAGTTCCATAACCCAATGACCCTCTGGGTGAAGAAATATTTCCCTTTATTACTCCTAACTTTCCTACCTTGGAGCTTCAGGGAGTGCCCCCTAGTCCTAGTGTTGGGTGACAGAGAAAATATTTTTTCTTTATTCACCTTTTCTATCCCATGCATGATTTTATACACTTCGATCAAGTCACCTCTTAAACGCCGTCTTTCAAGGCTGAAAAGACCAAGGCGTTGCAACCTGATTTCATAAGGGAGCTGCTCCATCCCTTGGATCATTTTTGTTGCCCTTCTTTGTACCTTTTCCAGTTCCGTTATATCCTTCTTAAGGTGCGGAGACCAGAATTGTACACAGTACTCCAAATGTGGCCTTACCATAGATTTGTAGAGAGGCAATACAACATTTGCTGACCTATTTTTGATTCTCTTCCTGATCATGCCAAGCATGATAGTCTGCCTTCTCCCGGCAATGAAGACTTCAAGATTACCGGTGGACAAAGTCCCTCAATATTCCTTGATACAATGAGGTTCTGGATTCTATGGTGTCATCCTTTCTTCTCCTCTGCATTTTTTTAAAAAAATTCTTTAACACAGCAAACACATGTCAAAATACAAACGCGGGGAAGCAGCACAATGGAAGGTTGGAGTTACACACTTGCATGACACCAGCAACTGTGTGTTGCTACTTTCATCTTGCCAGCAAGTAGCCACTATCTTGTGTTGTAGAAGTACTGTGAGATACTGGGTCCTGTGCAATAATGTCCATAGACAGAGCTGATAGCAGCAGTAAAGAAGCATGTGCTGACTAGTAGAGTTGTTCTGAGGGTTTTCTGTTGGCCCTTGTTGTTATAGCCTGGAAAGATGGAATTGTGTCTGCATGTGCTGCTAGTGAAAGGGCATGTGGTTTATGTCAATTGAATAAATAGTACCAAATAGTTTAGATCAGGGGTGGGCAACCTACGGCCCATGGGCCGGATGCGGCATGGCAGCCGATTCTGTCCGGCCCAGGGAGAAGGGCGTCGGGGGTGAGGGCCAAGAGGAAGGTTTCCAAACCAACTCTTCGGAGAAAGGTGGCTTCCCTGAGGCGAAGAAGTCCTTCCCTCTCTCTCCTTTCCTTCCTCCTTCCCTCACAGAACCAACTCGGGACAGTTCTGGCTCGCGGCGAAGGGGCGTGGCCAAAGGGGAGGAATGGCGGTTGGGGCGACCGTTGGAGGAGCCCTGACTGATGGCCATGGAAGCAGCCAATCGGAGGGACGGATACGCCCCGCAAAGGGGTGGGACCGCGGGAAGTGGCACGAGGATGAAAAGCGTGGACGGGGCAAAGTGAGTGACAGCCGATTTTATCCAATGGGAGGGGAAATAGAGTGAGGGTCAAGAGTGGGCGGAGGCCTGCAGCCTCCAATCACCTGCTGCTCTGCTCTCCTCTGTTACGGTGGCGGCTGGGTCCGCTTTGCCATCCTCTAGGCTGGGTCCATTGGGCCATTCCATCTTGGTTCGCACCTTGTCTTCTTGAATTTAATTTAATTTTAGTGGTTTTTATTATTATTTTATAATAATTTTATTATAATAATATAATAATATAATATAATAATATAATATAATGTTATATTATAATTTCAATATATTGTAATGTCTATATATATACACACTATAATATAATAATTATGATATTAATACTAATAATATATGAATATTTCTTGATATATTAATATGTTAATATTAATGATGTGTAATATATAGTAAATATAGTAAATAAATAAATAAATAAATAAATAAATAAATAATGTAGATTAGAATGTAGTTCTGTCTTTAGGTGCAGCCCTCCATAATATTTTTTTAGGCTCTCGTGTGGCCCCTTGGAAAAAATAATTGTCCACCCCTGGTTTAGATAGTTGAAGTGTTCACATAACCATGTATTACACCACAAATGTATTGCTGTGGCCTAAATTGGTCATACATTACTGATTCAAAACAAGTCAGGCAGTTTTGTGAGTATATTTGCCCTATTGGAAAGGGCTACCAAAGAGAGGTATTTTTAAAACCTCAATTAAATTAAGGCTGTTGTATTTAATGCTGTTACCTTTCTGAGCTAAAATTATTTGCTAATTGGACTTGCATGTTACGATATTCTACACAAAAGGTGCTTTTGAGGAGGCAGGGAATGATGTGGCTTAGCTTTGAAGTATTTCTTTTCCCGTTGCCCCAGTAGCAGCTCTCACACTAAAAATCAAATGCCCCAGCATTTAGAATGGTATATATGTAGAATACCTGTAGATGCTGCATAGCACTGGCGTGGTGTCACTTCAATATACTAGACCTTTCAAAGCCTAAACTGGACCAAAGAAGGTGTCAGAAAATCCTAACATTTCTTACAAAAATTTCTTACAAGCAAGACAGCATAAGGAAACTAATGACACTTGCAGAGCAGCTGCTAAAAAAGCAGTGGTTAGGCCAATGCTAAATGAAATGCCAAGTAAATAATTATAGAAATGTTTCATTGCTCTCCAGGTCTGAATGAGAGGCACCACCTGACATATATTGGCAACCATGTCACTCAGGAGGGAGTCTATATTGCTTTGACATTTCCAAATGTAATAGCTGTGAATCAACAAAGAATTCTAACAAATACGTTGCAACATATGCCTCTGTGGACTAGAACTCACATCGCCACCTGCATGAATTGCGCATAACTATGTACTTGTTATTCAGAAAACCTCCACAGAACTCTTGTTATTTCTGCAAAAGAGTAACACAGCTTTATTTTATAATTCATCTCTGCATCACTTAATGAAAAAGATAATAGCCAAGAATATTGTTTTCTAGAGAATAACCTGTAAAGTTGCATTTGAGAAAAGGCTTGGTGTAGTGGTTCGAGTCCTAAACTAAGATTATTGGATAACAGAGCTTGAATCACTACTCCACTTTGGAAACCCACTGATTGACCTTGACTAAATCACACACTTCATTTAAGCAGAAGGCTATGGCAAACCTCATCTGAATTAACCTTGCCAAGAAAACCCTGAGATAGCATTGCCATAAGTTGATATTAATTTGAAGGCTCACAACATTTAATCTACAAGAAGACTAAACGAAGCTCATACAACAATCAGAGGAAGATGGGGATTTAGAATATTTTCAAAAAGCCTGGTTTTGTGTATATAATAACTGGAAATAATGAATTATTATTTTTGGATAACTTTTATTGTATCAACCCTTTAAAACAGGAGATCATGTATATATTTATTTATTTATTTACTGTACTTTTATACCGCCCCTCTCAGCCCGAAGGTGACTCGAGGTGGTGTACATTCGGCAACAATGCCACAATATAAAATACAACAAACAATTAATACACAACTATATATAAAAAATACAATTATAAAATTATATATATTAAAAACCCAAATCTCAGCGTCTCATCAATAGAGTCGATTTCTGTTGCAACGTCATATTCCATAGGTCTCAGTTAAAGTGATTATAATTCATCTGCAAATGCCTGCTCAAACAGCCAGGTCTTCAGTTTCTTCCAAAATGTTAGGAGGGAGGGGGCCGATCTAATATCCCTAGGAAGGGCATTCCATAGCTGAGGGGCCACTACTGAGAAGGCCCTGTCTCTCGCCCCCACCAATCGGGTCAGCGAAGTAGGCGGGACCAAGATTAGGGCCTCTCCGGATGATCTTAAACACCTGGATGGTTCATAGGAAGAGGTCCGTATGGGGCACGGGACCATATGGGGCAGTCCCGTGCCCCATACGGAAGCCGGAGTGAAAGGGACCTAGTCCGGCTGTGTCATTTAGGAAAGTCTGCAGCTGCTCCATTGCCGCCCTGTCAATCACCTTACCCAGGAATGATAGATCCGAAACGGGATGGTAATTGGAGGGAACCGAGGGGTGTAACCCTGGTTTTTTCAGCAATGGAGGGACCACTGCCTCTTTCAACACCTCTGGAAAAACTCCTTGCTCAAGGGAGCTGTTTATTATATTCAACAGAGGGTCACGTAATCCCTTCACTAGCCAAGAGGGACACGGATTGAGGGAGCATGTGGTCGGTCGAGATGCAGTTACAATCCTATTGACATCCTCTGCGTCCAGCAGTTAGAAACGGTCAAAGGTGAGCCCAGTGAGTGGCCACGGAGTCTCAAGTTCGCTCACTGTATCAATTGTGGCTGGAAGGTCCCGGCAGAGGGCCGAGATCTTGTCTGCAAAATAGCTCTGAAAAACCTCGGCAGTCGGGGCCTGAGCTAGCAGACGCTATCATGGTTGCATAATATAATTTTTTCGCCTCCTTGATAGCATGCTCATAAGCATCCATAAACTGCTTATAAGCTGATCTCGCTCCTTCGTCACAGAATTTCCGCCACACACTCTCTAGCTGTCTCTTCTCTCACTTCATCGATCAGAGTTCCCCGATCCATGAGTTGAAGCGATTTCGAAGCGATTTGGGAACCCAGAAGTATCCTTGCCATTTCAAAGCTTTTTCCGCCATTTCTCTTACGAATCAATAAGTGAGTCAGAAATTATACAGCTTTTCAAACCAGTGTGGATGGATTCCCTTCATTTCCTTTCCTTCCCGCTTCAGTCCCGGGTGAGAGCCCTGTTTAACCCAGTTTGGATGGCTTTTCTTCAGTTTCCTTTCTCTTCTGCATCAGTCCCAGGCGAGAGCCCTGTTTAACCCAGTTTGGATGGCTTTTCTTCCGTTTCTTTTCTCTCCCGCATCAGTCTTGGGCAAGAGAAGCAGTTTAACCCAGTTCGGATGGATTTCTTTCCGTTGCTTCTGGAATAAAACAACTACTTTCAAAGTAAAGATGACCCAATGAAACAGGAAATAACACTTTGAAACCATTAACGAAGGATTCAGAAGTCTTGGAAGTTTGGAAAAGTTTTGAACTTTTTTTTCTGTGAAAATCGGAATTGACTTTAGGTCCGAACCACCAGCGCCCCCTACATCTGAAACAAGTTTTGAACAATTTTTAAAATCAAACAAGTCTACTAATTAGTACTTGGATGGAAGATTGCCAATGATTACCATATATTGTAGCTTAGCTTATATTTCAGAGAAAGGAACTGGCCCAACTACTTCTGAATATTCATTGTCTAAGGGCCCTTCCAGACAGGGCAGAAAGCTGGGAGGAAATTGGTTATTTTAACTGACTACCTCCCAAGTTTCTGTCCCCACCCCAAACCCAAACCCAAACCCTGGGCTTTCTCTTGATGAGGGGCTGGATGCCATCCCAGCCCACCATTCCCCCGTAAAAAGAGTATTCTACAGATGTGCTTGCAAGGGGGAAGTGGGTGCTGTGGGGGAGGAAATGAGTGCTTTTCTTTGGGCCCCAGAAGTCTCAAGAGCTGGGATTGCTATGGGATCCCCCCCCCCCAAACAGAACTGCAGAAGCAATTCCCGGAATCAATCCCCATAGGTCCAGAACCTCCAAAGAACTGGATCTTTGCAGGTGTCAAATTAATGCGTAGTATGCTAGGAAATCCCAGTTTACTCTGCATTAATATGGGTTTACTGGAGGCAACCCATTACCTATCATGGGTTATCAGACCTGTGTAGAAGGACCCTAAGTAGGATTGCCATTTTTTGATATAAGAAATAAGGGACATTTACGGGATTTTTCACAAAAATAAGGGACACTTCATTAAAAACTTGAAACTCACACATTTGGTATAAATATTTTTATTAATAGAATAAGATAATGATTGAAACTCACAAAATAAACTGACTTACACCCTCTTAACAGTACATGGTATGTTTCTGCATGCTTTGTCATGCAGAAAAAACATTATTAGAACTACCTAATTTTCTCCATCTGTATTTAGTACTTGACTTTGCTGACTTTAAAAGTGCACTGCCTAAACATTAAAATAAAATACATTTTATAATACAGTACATCTTCATGATTATTATGTCAATAGTTAATGGTATAGTATAGTATGGGATACACAGCATTGTATAGTATTGGGATGCACAGCTAGGCCTATTTTAAGAGTAACTCTCAAGCAACCAGAAACTATCTTTATCCAACATGATCCAACATTCCCCTTGGGTAACGGTTAATTAGTCTACTGTACTTTGAAAAAGTCCTGTATTGCCTCTTCCTTCCAACGGGGACGCAGGCTGCCCTGCGAGTTGGAATCCCCGGGCAGGCATTGCCGTGGAAACCACAGCGCGCACCTTCCTCTGGTCAACCCCGCCCAGTCCTGTCCTGCTAGTCAAAAATAAGGGACAGGGCCTGAAAATAAGGGACACAAATTTTAGGGCCAGAATAAGGGACGTCCCTTAGAATAAGGGACATATGGGAACCATAACCCTAAGAAAACCATGTAATTGCCATGCATTATATTCAATACATAAAAAGCAAGATAATTAGCAAACAAAAGAAAAACATAGACAACAAACAAAACAAAATCGAATTTATCAAACCACTACAGCCCCCACAAGAATGTTAAAATATGGACTTCCCACTCTACAAAACATAGACAAAAATGAAGAAGCTTTACTCACTTCCTTGTTACTGCTTAGCTAACATTTGAACTTCTTCCTAATGTTCATACAAGGGGGGGGGAAATCTAAAATAGTTATTCTATAGGTGAGCTAATCTGGCAAATATGCTGCATTTCAGAGTACAAGGCACTGACAAATCCCTGGAGGATTTTTTTTGTTTTAAACCCAGATATCCTTGCTAATCAGCAAATGGAATTTTCTTTTTACCCATTACTGTTGTGACTCAACCCCTCTCTGTTTGAGTCATCAAAGAATTAAGCAACTTACCATGCTTATTTCTGATGTTGTTACCAACAGCCTGTAAAAACCTGCATATCAGAATGAATAACTTGTTAGCACAATACCACCTGGTATCGCTTGTACAAAACCTATTCAAATTCATTTTAGAAGGCTGGCATATCTATTACAGAATGGAAGGTTATCATAGGAATTTGCCACAAGAAAGCTTCAGAGGATCCAGCTCAAATTCTGTTTCCTTTCCGTCATATTTGCCCTTTGCTCGTTCATCCCTCAAAAGCACCAGAAAATCCACACCTATGCAGCAACTTTCATGACCTTCCTTAAACCTTCCCAAGAAAGTTTCTAGAAATCGGCATCTATAATATTATTTATCATATTCTTCTCTGCCAAAAATATTTATTTATTTATTTATTTATTTATTTATTTACTATTTTTATATGCCGCTCTTCTCAACACCGGAAGGGGATGCGGCTTACAGCAAACAACAATACTGCCAGAGTGGCTTAAGATATACATATAACAATATTGCCGGAGTGGCTTACAGCAAACTGAAAAAAACAACAATTAACATTACTTGTCATAGCGCAACATTAGCACTACACACCATATTGCACGACAACATATCACAATATTGTTAACAATATTGCAAGTAATACAAATATACAAATTATAATATCACGATATAATTATTTTATCACATTATCATTGGCATTATTATACTGGGTTACATTACAACAACACCAATACCAAATGCATATACAACACACCATACCATAATCATACTATTATTATTATTAGTATTAAATTACAATTATTATACTATAATACAATATATTGACATTATAATAGATTAAATTATAGTGTAATGTAACATTATATTATATCATATGATATTATTATATGATATTATATTATTTATAAAATAATAAATAACATTATTTATTTAAACAAAATAAAATTACTTATTTAAATAAATAATTTTTCTAGAATTATTTTAACTAACTAACTAACTAATTTTATTATTTATGAGTTGCCCTCCACAAATGTTGCTCCGAGCGACTTACACAGCTAGGCATCTACAATACTAAAATTTTAAAATATTAAAATATTAAAATGTTAAAATATGGGGATAGACAGGCTCCAGGTCACTGATTGTCACTTATGCATATGCTCTTCTAAATAGCCATGTCTTAAGTGCCGCCAGAAATGAAGGCAGGTCGAAGATGGCTCTTTGGTCTGGCGGCAGAGAGTTCCACAGGACAGAGGCCACAACGGAAAAAGATCTCTGTCTCGTGGACTCCAAATGAGTCTCTCTCAGACCCGGGACACAGAGAAGGTTCTCGTAGGCTGGCCGTGGTGCTCTCGGATGGATAGATGGTATCAGACGGTCTTTTAGGTATGTAGGACCCTGGCCCCACAAGGCCTTAAGTGTCAGGGTCAGGGCCTTATAAAGGACTCTGTACTCGACCGGCAGCCAGTGTAAATGCTGTAAGGATGGCGTTATGTGACACCTCATAGGTATTTTCATGAGGAGCCTGGCGGCAGCATTCTGTCCAATCTGGAGCTTGCGAGTTACTGACCAAGGTAGACCCACGTATAAAGCGTTGCAATAGTCCAGCCTTGATGTAACCGTGGCATGAATCACCGTGGCCAGCGCCTCCGTTGGTAGATAGGGCGCCAGTTGCCTCGCTTGACGTAGGTGGAAGAAGGCCCTTTTGCTCGTGGAGGCGATCTGGGCCTCCATCGTCATTTTAGAGTCCAGGATGACACCGAGGCTCTTCACAGTGGAAGATGGAGTCAGCGGTTCCCCTTCGAAGGGTGGCAGTGGATTGACTCGTTCTGATGGGCGGCCCGGCCATAGAATTTCAGTCTTTGCTGGATTTACCTTCAGTTTGTGGGCCCGCAGCCATCTCGTCACTGCTCCCAGTGACGAGATGGCTGCGGACATAGCAAGATTTAGACAAAAGAAGGGGGAGGGTGAAAATATACACACCTCTTCTATTTGACCTTACTAGCTCCTGTCCCATTTCTCCCCAATGTGTTTCCAAGTGATCCAGTTCTCCCCTCCCACGGATCCCTTTGCCTCTTGGTCATCTCCATCCACTCTCTTCCTTCGCCTTCCCTTTGCTACTTCTGCTCTCCCTTTAACCTTTCTAGTGAAGACCAGCTGAATTGCACCATTGCAAAGCTTTTTTCAATCCATGAAACAATGGGTTGATTCAGGGAAAAGATACAAAGATGGTTTCTCTCGCCTATCTTTAGTTAATCTACACACACAAGGGGAAAATTCTATCAAATAAGCAATAAGTCTGTATAATTTATTTATTTATTTATTTATAAATTCGACTTGGTAGACCGCTCTCTCTGGAGCCCAGAGCGGTTTACAGCATAAAATCAATAAAAACATCAAAACAGATGAAAGACGTATACCCAAAAGTCCCACTCCCCACAATAACCCACAGTAACCCCGGCAAGCAATAGTATGCAGAGGCAATACATGACAGAACAGTGTGTTGGCAGCTGGCGAATAGGAGGCATCAGTTGGAACCAAATGCCTGCCTATATAACCAAGTCTTCACAGACTTGCGAAAGGCCAGCAAGCCCCGTAGTGCTCGTATCTCCTCTGGTAGAGAATTCCAGAGGGTCAGAGCGGCCACTGTAAATGCTCTCTGCCGGGTGCTCGACAGCCTACAGATCTTAATACTGGGAACCTCTAGTAGATTAAGCCCCTCTGAGCGCAGTGATCTTCTGGGTTTGTATGGGGTAAGACGCTCCCTCAGGTACACTGGCCCCAAACCATGTAAGGCCTTGAAAGTTAGAACTAACACCTTGAAGGAGACCTTCAATAGGGAGCCAGTGCAGTGCGCGCAGGAGTGGGGTCACATGCGCAGATCTTGGGGCTCCCGACAGCAGGCGCGCTGCTGCGTTCTGTACCAGCTTAAGTTTCCGGATCGCCGACAAGGGTAGGCCAATGTACAGCGCATTACAGTAATCGAGCCTCGAGTCTTATAATTATATCATTATAAGACTTTTGAATGATACAGACTTATTGCTTATTTGATAGAATTTTCCCTTTTTGTGTGTAGGTGCTTCTACTTGGCAGTAGTTACGTTGTTGTTGTATCTTTAGTTAATGGCAAAAATCATTACCCATCTCCATGGCCCAGTAAAGATTTCAGTCTACATAAATAAGATACGCTATTACAGCTAAAAATCTATTTTTTTCTTCCTTACCTATAAAGAACGTAATCAGCTGGTTTACCCATTGCCCATTAAAAAGATGGTGATATTTTATATTACAAGCCATTAATGGCCACATGAGGTAGATTTCAAACCATCTTGCCAAGAGTTGCTTAATGGAAAGATGCGTGCACAATTAATTATAATCTATTTGCTAAGAGCCACACTCACAAACATATAGCACTGAAGTGTAAATAATCTAAGTAAGTATACATTTGTGTGTTTTTCTTTTAACAGTACTTTTAATATGGGATGCATCAGCAAATGTGGCAGACAGGAAATACCTCTCAAATCCCTGGTTCTTTATGCCAAGGTTTGAAAGCCAGGATTCCTAAAAACTGATGAAAGTAGTTTTATATTTATTTTAATGAGTGAAGCAATGTATTTTCAATTACTACACCACAGACGGGATACCATCTGTTAGCATATGGCATTGGCTCTTAAAGGAATGTTTACATCTGGGAGAACATAACTTCTTATTAGAAAGAATAAAAGAATATATATATAGATATAGATATAGATATAGATATAGTATGGGTGGCAGAGATTTATTTATGGGGAATTTATATCGATTCTGAAGAACAGAAATACTTATATCTTTTAAATATTTAGATCTAGAGAACGTATTCCTGGATGCTATGTGCATGTTTTTACTAAAGAATAACCAAAGAAATAGTAATCTTAAGTTATTATTGAATAAAACTTTGACATTTGTTGGCTTCTTCTATCTCTGGATTTGGGTTTTTAAAACCTTAGTCTAACCTATGAAAAATTGTTCAAAAGTAGGTATTATTTAAAAATTAATTAAAATGCAATTTCCCTCCATCTGCCCTGTCCAAATTCGATAGATACGGCTATTATCAGCATGGAAGAGAACATCAAAAATGAATAATCTTTTAGTCAAAAAAATTAGAGAGATAACGCTAACTTAACACTAACTTGGCTGAATGAACAGACACAATTAAAAGTTAAGCTTTTTAAAGCCCTGAGTCTGAATGAATTCTTTTTGGTCTGTTTTGTCTTTTCCAAAATCTGGGTCTTTTCATATGTATCCTAGGCTATGAGTATTTATTTATTTATTTAAAATTTTGTACCCCGACCTTCTCACCTCTATCGAGGGACTCAGACCAGCATTACAGCAAAAATTCAATGCTATACAGTTTAAAAACAACTACAACAACATATTAAAATACATAAAAATCCCAGCATAAGACCACATTGCCACTAAAATAATTCCACTCGATCTGTAAACGTGGTCATTCATTCAGATAATAGCCAATCTCGACCTATTCTGGGAAGGCCTGGTTCCACATCCAAGTCTTCACCAGCCTCCTAAAGGACAACAGAGAGGGGGCAGATCTAGCATCACTTGGTAGAGAGTGCCACAGTCGAGGGGCGGCCACAGAGAAGGCCCTGTTGTCCCCACCAGTCGCGCTTGCGAAGTTGGTGGGATCGAGAGCAGAGCCTCTCCGGAGGATCTTCATGTCTTTGATGGACAAGTAAACTGGGTAAACTGAACCGGACCGTAGGGTTTTGTAGGTTAAAACCAGCACTTGGATTGTGCTCGGAAACTAATTGGCAGCCAATGGAGCTGGCACAACAGCTGCCGAGCGTTGTACTAATTGCAGTTTCCGAACAGTCTTCAGAGGCAACCCCAGATAGAGAGCATTGCAGTAGTCTATTCGAGATGTAACCAGAGCATGGACTACTGTGGCCAAGTCAGACTTTCCAGGCTCAGCGATGAGTCCAGGATCACTCCCAAAGTGCAAACCTGTGCCTTCAGGGCTAAGTATTAATACTTAGCACCAAAGTATGAAGAAATTTGCCAATTTTTAAATTTAAAAAAATGAACGGAAAAAGTCTTATAAAGTGTACCAAAAATGAAATTATCACCTCTAGTATAAAGTTATCAATCTAGAAACAGGGTGGGCTGTTATATCATTTTTAACTTCTAGTACCTGACAACATTGCTAGCCATTTCTTTATATACTGTACACTCGCACCATTTTGTTCTATGAACAGATAATAAAATATCACCCAACCCTAGTGCACAACCATGAACTGACCAAACTAGCATTTGTATCTTCCTGGATGAAGACTGGTATATGACATATGTCCTGTATCTCAAAAAATAGAGCTTATAGAGGAAAAATTTGGGTCATTTTTGGAATCAGCAGGTCAAATATACCTAGAAATCGGTCTAGAATTTGAGATAGCAAAAAGTGTGTTGGACAGTGTAATGGGACAACATCTTCCATTATAGTTGAGGGAAGTGCAGGTGATTAGAGTATCGAACACAGCCTAGACTTGTGCAATCCAGGTAAACCTTGACCCGTTTTGTGTCCTGGCTATTGGGTTCTATTTTTGTTTGCGGGGGGGGGGGGGTAATAAAAAAGTTTAAACTGTGATGCCTAAAAACAGAGGAGGATCGGCTCCCGCTTGCTTTTGTGTCAAGATGATTTTTGTACTAGGAGGGGGTTTCCCAAAACATGCTCCCAAAGGTAATGAGAGTAATGAAGAAACTGGTATAACAAAGGAAAACAGATCCACGCACAACTCTAACACAGCCTATGCTTACACAATTCTGCCTCCCAACATATTGCTACCATTTTTATTCTCCAGAAAACACTCTGCTTAAGGGTGGAGCTGGCTCTGTCAGCAGGGGTACGCATGATAATTGAAAACCCCAAGGTCATGGGGGTCATACTGATGTGGGGAAGAGTCAAAACAAGAAGTCTACCTACAAGTAATCAATCACAATTCCTCTTCTTTATTCCAGTTTTTTTAATCCTTAGCCCCTATGATAAGGGAGATATATCCTAGATTTGCATTTGATCCATTTTTGGAGATACAAGGGTAGGCCCGGATTAACTCTTTGTGGTGCCCTAGGCCACACATTGGAAGCCACGCCCCCGGGCCGATGCTGAGCATGTGCTTCAGAGACCCTAGAGGCGGGGCTTCCCTCCACGTCTTCCTCACTCGCGTCGGGCACCCCTCCTTCCTTCACTCAAGGAAGGAGGGGTGCACGACACGAGTGAGGAAGACACGGAGCGAAGTCCCACCCTAGGGCCTCTGACGTGGCTTCGCTCTGCCTCTTCCTCACTCACGCCGGGCGCTGCTCCTTCCTTGACTCAAGGAAGGAGGGGCGCCCAATGCGAGCGAGGAAGAGGTGGAGGGAAGCCGCGTCATAGGCCCTAGGGGCCTATGGCGCTCCACGCGCAGGCGCAGAAGCGCCCAAAGATCTACCTTTCTAAAAAATAATGGGGGGGTCTGGATCTGGCACCTCCCCATGGCTGCACCCCTAGGCCGTGGCCTAGGGTGGCCTTATGGATAATCCGGGCCTGTACAAGGGCATCTTTTATAGCATTAATATTATAGGCTTGGTGTTAAAAACACCCCATTTTAAGCTATAATATTAAAAATAGCTGCAGTCGCTTTCTGAATTAAGCCTTTATTTCGCATTTAATTAATAAATTGCATGCTATAAATATAATAAATCAGTTAAAGAAGCCAGGAGATGTTAAAGATAGTTTATCATTTAGTTATTAATGCCACTGTACTCTAGATCATGGTTACAAAAACAAACAATTAAGAGAGAGCAAAAATGTTTGGAAACTGGATTAGATCTAAATTCCCCTGCAAATGAACAACATATATGCAGATTTTTATAGGCAGATGGGTAGTTATGCATTGCCAATGAATTAGCTAGGGACAAGCACAATTTATTTTTAAATCCTCTCTAGCTGGTATATTGCTGGTGTACGTGCTTAAACACTTAAGGGACTGGGAAATCTATTTGTTTTGTTATTAAAGCAAACATAATCATAAATTCTATGGGCTCCCATGGAGAGTTGTTTTATAAACCGATGGCATGATACTGTCCCAGGAGTTGTCATATCAGTGACTGGCACGAAAATGTATATTAAGTTATACTTAATATAAATGAAAGAGACACATTTAAATTTCTCCAGTGGAAAATATTCTAGACACCGCAAGAACCCTGCTTTGCTATATAAGGCTGAAATGTAAATTGAAAATAAAGGTGGTACATCCCAATATTTTCTATTTACCAGAGCATACCTTTTTTCAGGGGGTAGAGAAGTACGGGTTAGAAATAAATGAAATAATAATAATAAATTCAGTTACTTTTAAACTGAAAATCTATCCAACTATTTACTAGACTAGGGCTGCCTAAGAAGTCGATCGCGAGTCCAAATGAGTTCGATTGCAGCCTCTCTCTTGTCCTGCCGCCATGCATGCGCTCCTGCTGCCGTGCACACGCTCCTGCGCTCCTGCTCCTTCTGCCCGTGTGGCGCTCCTTCCGCACGGCATTGCAAGAACGAGGGAGCGCCTTCCGCGTGGCATTGCAGGAACCCTGCCTCTCTCTCGCCGGCAGCTACCCCGCCTTGCGCTCCCTCCGGAGGCCCCACCTTGTGCTCCCTCATTCCCGCATTGCCCCACAGAAGGAGTGCCGCGCGGGCAGAAGGAGCAGGAGCGTGCGCGTGGCGGCAGAACAAGAGAGAGGCAGGGCAGAGCCTTCCGGAGGCCCTGCCTCATGCTCCCTCTTTCCCGTAATGCCCCGCGGAAAGAGCGCGAGACGGGTGGAAGGAGCAGGAGCACGCACGCGGCGGCAAAAGCACACGCGCAGTTTAAAAGTAACGCGCAGAAGGTAGGTAGATCTTTTCGACTTGGTTGGTTAAAAGTAGCTCACATGCTGAAAAAGTGTGGGCACCCCTGTACTAGACCAAAGTTCTGATCCTGAATCTCAGGAAGGAGAATATAGGCAATGATTCCTACAAAATGATAGTACACTTAATTAGGATGAAAAGAATCCAGGTTGGTTGAGGACTAAACATAGATATGGGGAGACTCCTCGATCATGGGTAGGCCCTGGACCCATAGATTGTGGTAATGGCAACAGTTTTCAAGCATATGCAGAGTTTTTCAAAATAATTACTTATAGTATACCCCATGAGAAATTATTTACTGTTAAAATGTAAATTTCTACTTCCACGTTTCTCAGTCATTTCAAAAAGTTAACTTGTATTTACTTTTGAAAATAATCGGCCAAGTAGTACAGACTCATAGCCTGTGGTACAAAATATACACCCCTTTGTCCACTTTATTATTAAAAGCATCCTTATCTGAAGAATATTTATTTATTTATTATTTCAACTTGCTAACCCGCCCTCCCCGAGGCTCAGGGCGGTTTACAAGCATGTACACAGATACATCGAGATAAAAAAACACAGCCAATAAAACATCTAAAAACACACTAAAAACACTCTAAAATACCACGACAATCATGGTCAGTTGCAAGGGAAGACGTCCATGGGAGTTGATATGTCAAGCTAAGCATGCCTATCTCCATTTACAATACCTGCAAAAACAGAGTTCTTTCTTGGCTGCAGCAAAAGTCTATGTTAAGACACTGTAAATAGTTCAATATATCACCTTGTACATCAAATGGTGCTAATACCAATTTCAATAGAGTTTAACTCCCCTGCCATTATCCCAATTCATAGACCAGTGGTTCTCAACATGTGTGTCCCCAGATGTTTTTGGCTTTCAACTCCTAGAAATCCTAACATCTGGTAAACTGGCTGGGATTTCTGGGAGTTGTAGACCAAAACACCTGGGGACCCACAGGTTGAGAGCCACTGACTTACACAGATAATCCAATGAGTGCTAATGTGACCTTTTCCTGCTCAAGGCAAATAAAGGCAGGGGGGGGGGGGATGACATTCTATTATGACTGGAGCAAAGAGGAAGTAGGAAAATGAGTACGTGTCTTCTGCATGCCATAAACTTGGCTGTGCCTTTCAGCTCATGGGCAAGGAGATCCATGAGTGGTAAAAAGAAATGTATACTCAGATGAAATATTTATTTATGGGCACAATTAATAAGTGCTGGCTTTGGCCTTTAAAGCCCTTAACGGTTCTGGTCCAACTTACATGTCCGAACGCATCTCTTCCTATGAACCTTCAAGATGCTTAAGATCATCCGGACAGGCCCTGCTCTCGGTCCCGCCTGCTTCACAGGCTCGATTGGTGGGGACGAGAGACAGGGCCTTTTCAGTGGTGGCTCCTCGGCTTTGGAACGCCCTTCCTAATGACATCAGATCGGCCCCCTCCCTCCTGACATTTCGCAGGAAGGTTAAGACCTGGCTATTTGACCGGGCATTTGCAGATGTAATATGATTGTCAAATTGAGACCTAAGGAACGATGCAATTGGAAGTTGATTTAATTAATGAGACGCTGATATTGTGTTTTTAACATTGAATGCTAATTTGTATATGTTGGAATTGTATTGTATTGATAATTGTTGATATGTTTGTCTTGAGCAGTTTTTGCTGTTGTACACTGCCTCGATCGCCTTCGGGCTGAGAGGGGCGGTCTAGAAGCAAAGTAAATAAATAAATAAATAAATAAATATGGCATAGCCGATGATTAAAAAAAACCTAGAAGAGTCAAGACGAGGACCTTGTTCTTAGTCAGCACCAACATTTTATGGAAATCCTTCTCTTATGGTACTTTTGTCACATAGATTTGAAGTTTTAAAACAATTCTTGGAAGACAGCTGTCACTCAAATTAGATTGCACTTTTATCTGACTGAAGTTGAAGGGTTGGTATTCAAACAGCCAAAGTTCCATGATTTGATCGCAGATGTTGAAAAAGAAGCCCAACATAGTGAAACTGATCAAAGTTTATGGAGGAGGCATTGCAGACATATCTGTCATTCAGGCAACATCTTTTCCTCTGTCAAAAAAAGGCACCTGCTCAAAGTATGCTTCTTGTTAATGCAAAGTTGTGACAAATGTAGAGCTATGATATTGTCAGTTTCAATCCCTTTTATGTCGCACCTCGAACCATACTATAGGCCATACATTTTAATTGGAAGTCTGTTGTTTTCTCTTATGTGGCAACAGAGTGCGAGGACACATTCTGCAGCCATATGGGTGCTTCTTTGCAGGGACATATGCTGCATATCCCGAGGCTTAGAAGCAATTAGCAGACATTTTACTTCCATAAGAACTCCTGAGCAGAATCATTTTCGTGCATAGCATTACTAAAGAGAGTATAGGGTAAAAGGAACTAGCACATAAAAAATGAATAAAATTACCCCAAAAATGAGTGCAAGGAAAAAGGTTCTGTCATTGCTGCAATATAGCTAACCAATAATATAGGGGGGGGGTGTAAAAAACCTCACTGAATACACCTCATTCAGGGACTAATAAATAGTAATGCATTCAGACATGAAAATGTTGGATAGTGTCCATTTTCAGCCAAGGTCATATAAAATACAGGGACTATATAACAATTTGATACTTTCTCATAAAAGCACCAAAGGTAAAATGACTGTGAACGAATACATGCTGTTGATATTTGGATATGAGTGAATGTGTAATATCGGACCTATTTTTGCATGCACAGGTGACTGAGTTAAGTAACTGTTTCCCAACCTTTTTTGAGCTGTGGCACACTTTTTACATTTACAAAATCCCGGGGCACACCACCAACCAAAATGACACAAAATGACTCCCTAACACAGTAATACATATAGTTAATATGTTTTTGAATGTATATATACACTCAGTGTGAAACCTGGGTCTGTTTCGATGAAAGCAACATAGATATCCTGGCAGGAATGGCAGAAAGACACAAACTTCCCACACAGAACTCCCATAACCAAGAGAAAATACTATAAGAGTTTGGTGGGCATTGACCTTGAGTTTTTGAGGTGTCGTTCACCTACATCCAGAGAGCACTCAAACAATGTTGATTCAGGACCAAACTTGGCATGAATACTCAATATGTCCAAATGTGAACACAGATGGAGTTTGGGGAAAATAGACCTTGACATTTGGGAGTTACAGTTTCTGGAATTTATAGTTAACACACAATCAAAGAGCATCCTGAACTCTTGCAACAATGGAATTGAACCAAACTTGGCACATTGAACTCTCATTACCAACAGAAAGTGCTGAAAGGGGTTTGCTTGGGAATTGACCTTGAGTTTGGAAGTTGCAGTTCATCTACACCCAGAGAGCACTGTGGACTCAAACAATATTATGTTATGTTGTTGTTTGTTTTCTATCCAGAATCACAATGTTGGAAGGAGGCTCACCACTTTAAGGTCCCTAAAACAGGCATGGGAAAACTTCGGCCTTCTGTGTGCTTTGGATTTCAATTCCCACCATTCGTAACAGCCTGAGGCCCTTTCCTGCTTAAATGGCTGAGGGGGGAAAGGAAAAGAGCCTGAGGCTGCTAGGAATGGTGGGAGTTGGAGTCCAAAACACCTGGAAGGTCCAAGTTTGCCCATGCCAGCTTTCGACAGAGACCTCTTCCTCCCCCTTCGCGCCCTTTCTTCCCCCTCCTGCCGAACACTTTTTCTTCTACACTGCTGCTTCTGCCGCCATTTTGATCCGAGGGGGCAGTGTGAGCATGTTCAGGAGGGGAGGGGGAGGGAGGAAGACGTGACCCATGCGGGCGCTACTGCGCAGACTCACCCCAGAGCAAAGTGAACAGAGCGAGGCTGGGAAGAAGGGAGCCCGGGTGGAGAAGAAAAAGTGTTCGGCAGGAGGGGGAAGAAAGGGTATTGGAGGTTCCAATTTCCCACTGCACACCTGATGATTGCTCACGGCACACTAGTGTGCCATGGCACACTGGTTGGGAAACACTGAGTTAAGTGATTCATAGTAAGACCTGTCTGAGTTTCTCTCAAAAAAAGCACATTCAATCATGTGATGAAGCATAGAAATTCAAAAAGAACAAGACAAGGTGTAACGACTCCACAATACACGGTAGGGACACACGTAGACGTCTGCTTGGTCCAACACGATTTTATTGAAGGTACGCCACCCGTAAAGCTAAAGCGCCGGCCCGCCACCCAAACACACCTTAAAAACCCCGGTAGCCCCTCCCCTACCCAATGCAATGTCCAAGCAGGGTGTCATCATGCTCCGATGAATCAGCAATCCCAGTAGTCCATAGGGGCATGACCCCAGGGTCACATGAGTGACGTCATGAGTCCAAATGTCCAATGTCCATGCCAGGAGGAGTTACCTCACTTCCCTCTCTGGCACCTGGAAGTTACTCCACTCCCAGGCTGATTCAGCAATTCCAAGCACACATGGCCAAGGTCACTCCAGGAACTGGGCTAAAGGTCGTTGCAGTCTCATGACAGGTTGGGAACATGATCTCCCTCAAAGCTCAGGTTCCCCAATCCTGACATAATGGTCTCCTCCACTTCATCCTCCCCCTGAGGGAAACAAAACATCATTCAATCCCGTGGAGGAAATGGGCTCACATATTTCTTCAAAAAACTGCAATGAAAAGTTGGGTGTACTTTCCCTAAACTTTTGGGCAACAGGAGGGTATATGACACCTTATTTACAACCCTGTCAACCTTAAAAGGTCCTATGAATTTTGGACTTAACTTCTTTGACTTGTACCCCAATTTTAAATTCTCTGTGGACAGCCACACCAAATCCCCCTCTGCATACTCCTCCCCCTCTTGCCGCTTGTGATCTCCAAACAGCTTATATGAGCGCTGTGCTTTTCTCAACGCCTCCGTTACTTCTCTCCACACTCCTTCAGCTCGCACTCTCCATTCCCCCTTGCCTTCTCCCCCTTCTATCTCCACCAGCTGCGGCAAAGGGGCCACCTCTTGCCCATAAACAATCTCAAAAGGCTATTTCCCGGTAGAAGAATGGATGGAACTGTTGTAGGCTACCTCAGCATAAGGAAGGAGATCTGACCAATTATTTTGTTCCTGATTACTGAAAATCCTTAAATAGGTCCCCAAAGACTTCTGCACTCTCTCCGCAGCCCCATTACAGCAGGGATGATAACCAGACGTCAATTTTCTTTGTGCCCCTAGCTCCTCCAAAAATCTGCCCCAAAACCGAGCAGTAAACTGGACACCTCTATCACTCAACACCTGTTCTGGGCAACCATGTAACCTATAAACATGCTGCACATACAACTCTGCCAATCAGCTCCCCGATGGCAACCCCTCAACGGAATAAAATGAGCCTGTTTAGAAAACATATCTATAACAGTCCAAATATACCGATATCCCCTACTTGACGGTAACTCTCCTACAAAATCGGTACTAACATGTGTCCATGGCCTTATTGGATCAGCAACCACCTGTATCAACCCCTGCGGCCGGGCAGAGGGAACCTTATTCTTAGCACACACCTCGCAACTTGCTACATGGTGCCTGATCTCCACCTTCATACCTGGCCACCAGTACCTCTTCTTAATAGCCAACATGGTCTTAGTGACCCCCCAATGTCCAGCAGTCCTATAATCATGATGCATTTCCAGCACCTTTCTTCTCAACTTCTGAGGCACATACACTTTACCTCCTACCATCCACAACCCTTTCAATTTCACACACTCCTTCTCATGTTCCATCAACCACAAGTCCCCTGCATATCCTTCTTGTAGTTCTAAACTCCATCCCTCCACTACCTTCCCTTCTTCCTTAACTTCTAACCCCTTCTGGGACCGGGTCTGCACTGCACAACCCCACTGCTCTTTGGAAAAAACCCCTCCTTCTTTGTGCAGCCCCTCTGCTCCTACACTCGGATATCTAGACAAAGCATCTGCCACTACATTTTCCTTCCCCTTGATATGCTGCAATTTAAAATTGAACCTATTGAAAAATTGCGACCACCTTACTAATTTTGGAGACAACTTCTGAGGGTTACGTAAATAACCCAAATTCTGATGGTCCGTCATAACCACAAATGGGAACGCTGCCCCTTCCAAAAACTGACGCCAGGTTACCAACGCGTTTTTCACTGCAAACGCCTCTTTCTCCCACACAGGCCATTTACGTTCATGCTCACCAAACTATTTTTGAAAAATAAGCCCAAGGTGCTTAATTTCCCTGACCATCCTCCTGCAACAGAGCACCCCCATAAGCCCAAGCGGAGGCGTCACATTGAAGTACAATAGGTCGATTCACATCTGGATGTAGCAATAAAGGGCCCTCATTGAAAGCCCTCTTCAATCTAACAAATGCTTCCTGACACTCCTGAGTCCAGTCTAATACTGCACCTGGCGACTTGACCTTTCTGGATTCCCCTTTACCCTTCATTTTCAACAGCTCAGTAAGCGAGAGGGCTATCACAGCAAACCCCGGAATGAAAGTCCGGTAAAAATTTGCTAACCCTAGAAAAGCTTGCAATTGCCGGCGTGTGCGCGGAGCTTCCCAGCTCAACACGTCCTCCACCTTTGCCGGATCCATAGACACTCCATTCTCTCCAATCCTGTACCCTAAAAAATCAATCCGATTCTTACTAAACTCACATTTACTCAATTTAACAAATAACTATACAAAAGGGGGTGCAACACTCGTTAATTAACTGCATAAACAGACCCGGAGACCCGGCCAAACCGAATGGCATTACGAGCCATTCGAACAACCCTAGGGGGCACGAGAATGCGGTCTTCCATTGGTCACTTTCTTTCACCCTAATCATATGGAACGCATCAATTAAATCCAGTTTTGTAAAACTTACAACCTCCCAACAATCCTAACAGATCCTTTATCAACGGCAAGGGGTAGCAGTTTGTCGTACTAACAGCATTTAACCCCGGTAGTCAATGCACAACCTCAGTTTCCCATCTTTCTTTTCTCTGAACAGCGCTGGCGCAGCCAAAGGGGATTCTGAACGCCTGATAAACCCTTTCCTTAAATAATCGTCAATTTGCTCCCTTAATGCCACTTTTTCCCTGACCGTCATTGCATAGATCTTTGGCTTAGGTAAAACTGCTCCCTCCTTCACCTCAATACTACATTGCACATTCCTCCTAGGTGGGAGTCTCTGGGCTAACTTAGGATTAATTACGTCAGCGTAATCCCAATATTCTTGGGGCACCCCTTTCACTTCTTTGCAAATGCCCTTCTCTACCTTAGGGATACATTGCACAGTCCCAGCTCTCCAGTCGATCTTGGGGTTCACCTTTTCTAACCAGGGCATGCCCAACACCACCTCATGGCCTTGTATGGGAGCCATAACAAAATTAATCTCCCCCTCCCATGGTCCTACTCGCCCTGTTAACCCCTTCGTCCCCACAGAGAAAGGACCTCCTTCAATTGTGGTCCCATCTAATTGTTTAAAGGTGACTGGAGTTTCTAGCGGTTCTGTGTCACCACCCAATTCTTCTACTAATTGCGGAGACATGATATTCTCTGAACATCCACAATCTACTAATGCTTTCTTTTTTACAATAAGATCCCCCTTTATCAATCCCAAATCACATTGGATACTACTTCTCACCCCAATTTTTTGGGTTTCACCATTGTCCACCATTGCAGCCTTAGCGGCAGCCGTTCTCACTGCAGGCTTCTGAGGGCATTGATACGCATAATGTCCGGACTGGTTACAGGCATAGCAGCGGACCCGGCTCAATGTAGGTTTCTTGCTGCCACTGGGACGGCTGTCGCTGACTCGCTTAACGTCCATGTTTCTGGGTTTGTTCTCATTCCATGCACGACCCATGCCTCGCGACCTCATCGGTTGGCCTCGCCGCCTCTGCACCTGTGCCAGGATCCCCTCCACGCTGCCAGCCAGTTGGATCCATCCGTCAATGTCTCCTGGGTCATCTCGGTGAAGACACCACTCCAGAACCTCTTTGCGCAATCCATCTTTGAACAGTTCTAGCAAGGTAGCTTGCGACCATTCAGCCACTTTTCCAGCAAGACCCATAAATTCTTCAGCATACTCAGTCACTGACTTGGCACCTTGGGTCAAGCACCTTAACGCCTCCTTCGCTTTGATCCTTTCCAAAGGATCACGAAATCTGTTCTTGATGGCATGCAGGAACCTTCTCACCGACCCCAGGCAGGGATCTCGTCGATCATGGCACTGCACATACCACTCAGCAGCCCTACCCTTAAACACAGCCCCAATAGCTCTAACTTGGCTGCTTTCGCTGGGGTACAAATGTCCATAATCTTCCATATGGTCTTGTACGGCTGCAATAAAGAAAGCCACTTTGGATGCCTCTCCCTCAAATTCCACACGCAATGGCTCCCTTTTCATCCGGCTTCCAAACTCTTGAGAAGCCATTCTCGGCCCAGGCAAACTTCTCGGCCTAGTAATACCTCTTCCCAACCCTGCTGGTTGGACTCTAGGACCCCTCTCCGGACTCCTCTGGCACTCCTCTCCCATCATCCTCACTCTCGACGGAGATCTAGGACACTCCGGGATCGGATTCTCTCGGTTTCGGCTTTGGTTCCTCACTCCCGAAGGAGATCTAGGACGCTCACCGACAGCCCCGTCCATCCAGGAGTAATAGGTGAAGTCTCCACCTCCCAGGGCCTGCCACATCGACTCTCTCTGGTCCCTCTCATCCAATCTCTGGGTCATCCGACACCATCTGCACCACTGCCTCCACTTTGCAGTTCAGCACATCAATCTCAGATGGTGGCTCCGGTTCTGTGGTCTCACTACCACCTCCTGTTGCCAGGTTCAACAGCTCTCTCTGAGACCGCTTCTCACGATCTTCCTGGATCCCTTCCAGACGAGTGCCCTTGCACTCCACCGCCTGGTCTTCCAAACGAGCCTCTCGGTGCTCCGCCGCTCGGACAGCGCTCCTGCGCACTTCCAATTTCCAAGCCTCACCCCTCTCCTTCGCTCGGCTCGCCATCATCTCATCCACCCGAGTTTGCCACAGTTGCTCTCCTTCACGGAGTCTCCTCTCCTGGGCCGTCATCTCTCGGGACTCATCTGGACTTCCCACACGGTCAAGAGTGGTCCACTCCCACTCCTGAGTTCTCCGGATTTCCTCATTATCCTCCAAAATCCAGCTGTCCAGATACTTTTCTTCGTTCCACGCCAACCTCGCCATCGCTGGGATAGTTGGTCCGGGGCTTTAGCTTCTGTAACGACTCCACAATACACGGTAGGGACACACGTAGACGTCTGCTTGGTCCAACACGATTTTATTGAAGGTACGCCACCCGTAAAGCTAAAGCGCCGGCCCGCCACCCAAACACACCTTAAATACCCGGTAGCCCCTCCCTACCCAATGCAATGTCCAAGCAGGGTGTCATCATGCTCCGATGAATCAGCAATCCCAGTAGTCCATAGGGCATGACCCCAGGGTCACATGAGTGACGTCATGAGTCCAAATGTCCAATGTCCATGCCAGGAGGAGTTACCTCACTTCCCTCTCTGGCACCTGGAAGTTACTCCACTCCCAGGCTGATTCAGCAATTCCAAGCACACATGGCCAAGGTCACTCCAGGAACTGGGCTAAAGGTCGTTGCAGTCTCATGACAGGTTGGGAACATGATCTCCCTCAAAGCTCAGGTTCCCCAATCCTGACACAAGGTACTTAGTAAACCACTGCAACATGATCTTCATTTGCCCTCCCCATGGAGCTATGAAGAAAGAGATATGTGGATGTTCTTAGATGACGTATAAGCTGGAAATCATGGTCATTACAAAATACTCTTTGGGACCCATGTTGTACTGTAGTCTGTAATAATTATCACTTCTACCTGGTGATGAAATATAATTGCCTTTTGAAATAGGATTAGAAAAATGTATCAGTTTCCTACCCAATCTTGAAATAATGTCTTTTTTTGGTCTTAAGAAATCACTAGAAATGTGGAATTTCTTGAAATCTTGAATGTGGAAAAATGTTTTCCCCTTTAAAAATGAATTTGGGGGTGGGGAGGGTGAAAAAAGGGAGTATCTTTTATAGATAGAAAATCTTATTTTACTTTATGAATATTTATTTATTTATTTATTTGTCACGTTTCTATACCGCCCCTCTCAGCCCGAAGGCGACTCGGGACGGTTTACACAGGCAGTCTCTGCCCTCAATATAACACAGCAACAAGACAAACCCTTCCCCCAAAACATAACACATATAATAACAATTTAAAAATTAAAAACATACAATTGCAGCCTTAGCGTCATGTTGAAATCAGTTTCCATCGCATCGTCGTCATTCCATATATCCAATTAAGCCTTATATTTCATCAACAAATGCCTGCTCAAATAGCCAGGTCTTGACTTTCTTGCGAAACGTCAGGAGGGAAGGGGCCAATCTGTTGTCTTTAGGGAGGGCATTCCAAAGCCGAGGAGCCACCACTGAAAAGGCCCTGTCCCTTGTCCCCGCCAGTCGCGCCTGCGAAGAAGGCGGGACCGAGAGCAGGGCCTCTCCAGATGATCTTAAACATCTCGATGGTTCATAGGGAGAGATGCGTTCGGACAGGTAAGTAGGACCCGAACCGCTTAGGGCTTTAAAGGCTAAAGCCAGCACTTTGGTGTGCCCGGTAGCAAACTGGCAGCCAGGAGCTGGCACAACAGAGGAGTTGTGCGCTCTCTGAATGCCGCTCCTGTTATCAACCTGGCTGCTGTCCGTTGGACTAGTTGCAGCTTCGAACAGTCTTCAAAGGCAACCCCACATAGAGAGCATTGCAGTAATCTATACGGGATGTAACCAGAGCGTGGACCACCGTGGCCAAGTCAGACTTCTCAAGGTACGGGCGCAGCTGGCGCACAAGTTTTAACTGTGCAAATGCTTCCCCTGGTCTCCGCCAAAACCTGGGGTTCCAGGCTCAGCGATGAGTCCAGGATCACACCCAAACTGCGAACCTGCATCTTCAGGGGGAGTGTAACCCCGTCTAACACAGGCTGTAACCCTATGCCCTGTTCGGCCTTTCGCCTGACCAGGACTGCCTCTGTCTTGACTGGATACAATTTCAATTTGTTCGCCCTCATCCAGTCCGACACAGCGGACAAGCACGGGTTCTGGACCTGAACAGCCTCATTAGTTGCAGGTGGGAAGTTGTGACTGTGTTGGACATCATCTGCGTACATATGACACCGCACCCCCCAGCGGCTTCATGTAGATGTTAAACAACATGGGAGATAGTATTGAGCCCTGAGGAACCCCACAAGACAATGGTTGTGGGGTTGAACAGGTGTCTCCCAATAACACCTTCTGAGATCGGCCCTCCAGAAAGGACCGGGCCAAGCCCCATCTCTGCAAGGCGTCCCAGAAGGATACCGTGGTCAACGGTATCGCAGGCCGCTGAGAGGTCCAGCAGAACCAACAGGGACACACTCCCCCTGTCAAGCGCCCGGCGTAGATCATCCACTAAGGCGACCAAGGCTGTCTCGGTACCATGTCCCGGCCTAAAACCAGACTGTGCCGGATCCAGATAATCCGTGTCTTCAAGAATACCTGGAGTTGTGAGGCCACCACACGTTCCAGGACTTTGCCCAAGAAGGGAAGATTGGAAACAGGCCGATAGTTTCTGGTGAGTGGGGTCCAGTGATGGTTTCTTCAACAGCGGTTTTATAACAGCTTGTTTTAAGCTCACTGGAATGTTGCCTTCCCGGAGGGAGGCATTGACCACCACCTTCACCCACTCGGCCAATCCCCCTCTGGCCTCCTTTAGAAGCCAGGATGGGCAGGGGTCTAGGATGCATGTGGTCGCTCTCATTCCTCCAAGTATCTTGTCCACATCCTCGGGTTTCACCAATTGAAATTGATCCATCAAAATTGGACAAGCAGGTGCTCCAGCTACATCCTCAGAGACTGCCGTTAACATGGTGTCCAGGCCGGAACGGATCAAAGTGACTTTATCCGCAAAGAACTTTGCAAATGCTTCACAGCGGGCTGCCGAGTTGTCAGGGCTCCCATTCTGGACGGTGGGATGCAATAGGCCTCTGACAACTCGAAACAGCTCCGCTGGACGGTTCTTTGCGGATGCAATATTGGCTGCCAGAAAGGATTTCTTTGCAGCTTTTATTGCCGCGCCATATGCCCTTAGATAGGCATCAAGGCGTGTTCGATTTGGCCCGCTCGGATCTGAACGCCACACACTCTCTAGGTCCCTCTTCCTTCACTTCATTGCTGCCAACTCCTCATTAAACCAAGGAGCTGGTTTAGCTCGGCTACTTGAGAGGGGCCGTTCGAACATCGTGTCTATTGCCCTAGTCATCTCCCGTTCCAGAGAGTGACCAGAGCATCGACAGAATCACCTACCGAGGTGGCGGGAAATTCCCCAAGAGCCGTCAGGAATCCATCAGGATCCATAAGCCTCCTAGGGCGGACCATCTTAATGGGTCCTCCACCCCTGCAGAGGTTGGAGGGTGCGGAAAGTCTAAACCTGATCAGATGATGGTCGATCCATGGCAACGGAGCGATGGTCAGCTTCTCCACACCGCCATCATTCTCCCATCCCTGACAGAAAACCAAGTCTAAGGTGTGGCCAGCACAGTGGGTAGGGCCAGATACCTGTTGGGACAGCCCCATGGTCGCCATGGTAGACATGAAGTCCTGAGCCGCTCCTGAAAGGGTGGACTCTGCCGGATGATAGCTGTTTTACCGTTGACAGATCTGGCGTTCAACAGCACCATCCTTAATCCAGAGGGACCGCCATCCTGGGTACCCAGACTTACCGTGTCAGGAGGCCGATTTGGAACTACTAATGTTCTAACATCAACCCTAGGCCGAATTAAAGGTCTCCCTTTCCCGCATCTCCCTCTCCCCGATATTACTTCTATTGGGCCCCCTCGGACAATGGAACTCCCCCCTCCCTCATCGTATTCAATTCTCACATTTCCCCATATTAATGATATAATTAATTAGACTTGTATGATCAATTAAACAAAGTTTCAATACTTATTACTAAATTTGGGGCAGGGGAGCTGCGAATCATTTCTAAAGTGTTTTTAAAATAACTATCTATAACGATATAACATTTATTTTTGTTACTTTTTTAATTAAGTAATTAATAGGAGTATAGTGTCTAGATCAGGGGTGCTCATTATGGTGATCGGGAGCACCTAGGTGATCTTCGGCCCTCTTCCAGGTGATCTTTGGACCTCACTAGCTGGATGGTGTGCTCCTGCCATGCGCGTGCACGTGCGCTCCCGCCGCCGCCTTCACGGGGCTTCTTTTGCCAAAATGAGGTTTTAGTGGGCAGGCCCTGGCACTCATCTTGCCACGCACGGTGTGGTGACATGACCGTCCATTGGTTGCTGCTGGGGGGGGGGGGAGCAAGGCGAAGGCACGCGCACGGATAGGATGCGAGGCTGTGGGAGGGATGGAGGGAATGTGTGTGTGTGTGAAAGAGAGAGAGAGCCAAGGAGAGAAGAAAGAAATCCAGAGAACTTTTTTGGATCCTTTTGGCAGGCAGGCAGACGGGCGCTGGAAGCAGAGAGGGAGAGAGAGAGAGAAAGAGTCAAAGGAGGCCGAGACCTGGGCGAGCGAGCTGTGTGGGGCTGCTTTCTTTCCTTGGTTGGGGGCAGGGAGGGAGGGCTCCGCCGTGTTCCTGGGGCTGAACCCGAGGAGGAGGAGGCTGCGGGGATGGAGACTCCACTTGCTGCTGCTGCTGCTTGTGTTCTTGGCGGCGAGTTCGTGGGCAGGCAAGAAAGAAGCCCCGCGCGGACGGAAGGCTGCAGTAGGAGCGTGCGTGCACGCGTGTGCACACTCACATGCACAACAGGTGATCTTTTCAACTTGATTGTTCATATAGTAGCTCGCATGATGAAAAAGTGTGGGCACCCCTGGTCTAGATGCAGGGAAGTCATGCTAGCCCTCTATTCTGCCTTGGCTAGACCACATCTGGAATACAGTGTCCAATTCTGGGCACCACAGTTGAAGGGAGATGTTGACAAGCTGGAATGTGTCCAGAGGAGGGCAACTAAAATGATCAAGGGTCTGGAGAACAAGCCCTATGAGGAGCAGCTTAAAGAGCTGGACATGTTTAGCCTGAAGAAGAGAAGGCTGAGAGGAGATATGATAGCCATGTATAAATATGTGAGAGGAAGTCATAGGGAGGCGTGGGCAAGCTTGTTTTCTTCTGCCCTGGAGACTAGGACACGGAACAATGGCTTCAAACTACAAGAAAGGAGATTCCACCTGAACATTAGGAAGAACTTCCTGACTGTGAGAGCTATTCAGCAGTGGAACTCTCTGCCCCGGAGTGTGGTGGAGGCTCCTTCTTTGGAGGCTTTTATACAGAGGCTGGATGGCCTTCTGTTGGGGGTGCTTTGAATGCAATTTTCCTGCTTCTTGGCAGGGGGTTGGACTGGATGGCCCATGAGGTCTCTTCTAACTCTACGATTCTATTATTCTAATTAATATATCAGTGGGGAAACTTCAGGGGATACTTTCTCCCTCATTGTCAGAACTAACAGCATGAGACTCACTACAATTGCAGAACACAGTTACCACTGTTACACCACCAACACCCCCCCCCACACACACACACACACAGACACTCAAAGCTTTTAACTCACCCATTGATTTTGAGTGAATTTTTAAAGTTTTATGAAGTGTGTGCGTCTGTGTGTGTACATATATATATACACACACACACACATTACACACAAACACACACATTACACACAAACACACACACATGAGCTATCTGCTTGATTTTGACACAAGATAACCATGGCACGATTCCCCGCCCCCCATGTTTTAGAAAGATTCGCACATCTACTGATTGTTGGGGTATATATACACGTGTTGGGCTTGTGGCTTCTTTGGCTACCAGGATTGTGGGACCTGAAGTGCAAACAGATACAAGATGGAAATTTTCATGAGCTAAGATTCTCTGGGAACTAGTCTATTTGAAATTGAGTTAGATAAAGTAACACCTGTGCCGATAGTACAGTCAGCACAGAAGGAATTTTAATTGGCAAAATTTTGGGTGCTGGAAGGGAAATGCCAATTAGGGAATCGAAAGTGATTTGGTTGACTATTTTACTTCTGCTTGCTGTAGAGACCCCCAGATTTCTGGCAACGTCGACGCAGGAAGATCCTCTTGCTTTGGGTTTGCATTCATGTTCATGGACTTAAGTTTTCTGCTTTGCCTATGGAAATTTCTAGTTTGAGTTTTTGGGACTTTGATTCTCTTGGACTCTATTGATTCTCTTGGACTCTATTGGACTCTTCGGGATTCTATTGGATTTATTTTACCTAGAACATAAGAACATAAGAAGAGCCATGCTGAATCGGACCTCAGCCCATCTAGTCCAGCATTCTGTATCACACAGTGGCCCACCAGTTGTACACGGGGATCTCGAGCAGAAGGGAGGGCAAAACCTGACCTGCTCCCAACCCCCCCACAACCAGTACCCGGGGAAATCCTGCCTACCTCAACCAACTCGGAGGTGGCACTTGAATGTCCTTTTCAGTAACTACCGATACACTTGGTATCCATGAATCTGTCTAATCCTGCCTTGAAGTTGTCCAGGCTGAAAGCTGTCACAACCTCTTCTGGAAGTGAGTTCCATAACCCAATGACCCTCTGGGTGAAGAAATATTTCCCTTTATTAGTCCTAATTTTCCTACCTTGGAGCTTCAGGAGTGCCCTCTAGTCCTAGTGTTTTGTGACAAAGAAAACAGTTTTCTTTATTCACCTTTTCTATCCCATGCATGATTTTATACACTTCGATCAAGTCACCTCTTAAACGCCGTCTTTCAAGGCTGAAAAGACCAAGGTGTTGCAACCTGGTTTCATAAAGGGAGCCGCTCCATCCCTTGGATCATTCTTGTTGCCCTTTTCTGTACCTTTTCCAGTTCCGTTATATCCTTCTTAAGGTGCGGAGACCAGAATTGTACACAGTACTCCAAATGTGGCCTTACCATCGATTTGTAGAGAGGTAATACAACATTTGCTGACCTATTTTCGATTACCTTTCTGATCATGCCTAGCATAGAATTTGCTTTTTTCACTGCTGCTGCGCACTGGGTTGACATCTTCATTGAGCTGTCCACCAAGACCCCAAGATCCCTTTCCTGGTTTGTCTCGGAAAGCTTTGACCCCATCAATTTGTAGGTGTAGTTGGGGTTCTTTGCCCCGATGTGCATGACTTTACACTTGTTTAGGTTAAAATGCATTTGCCACTTTGTTGCCCATTCACTCAATTTCGAGAGATCTTTCTGGAGCTCTTTACAATCAGTTTCATTTTTAACTACCCTGAACAATTTAGTGTCGTCTGCAAACTTTGCTACCTCAGAATTCACTCCTACATCCAGATCATTAATGAATAAATTAAAAAGTAACGGACCCAAAACTGAACCTTGGGGTACGCCACTTCTCACCTCTTTCCACCCAGAGAAATGTCCGTTTATTACCACCCTTTGTTTCCTACAGTTTAGCCAGGTTCCAATCCAGGACAAGACCTGTCCCCTGATTCCATGGCTGAAGAGCTTATTTAGGAGCCTTTGGTGAGGGACCTGTACTGCTTTGGCTCCTGAAACCTTCCTGCTTGGATTATAGATGTGTTTTCCTTTTAACTTTTTATTCTTCAATATATTGCTGATATTACCTGCTTCCATAAATGACTCTATTCCAAGTGCTGGTGTTGTGTGATTACATCTAGAGGGCCCACGTCCCCTGGAGTAGAACAGCATGAGCTATCTGTAATGACCATGATTTCCAGCTTATACCTCATCTAAGAACATACACATATCTCTATATGACATACAACACATACCATAGAATTTCAACTTGGGGATTTTCCTCCCAGCCCAGCACAAATTTAGTTACTCAGTCCTCTTTGCAGATTCAATAAAACACTGCTGCTCCTGCTATAGATGGACAATAGCTCCTCCCTATTTCATTGGGATTTTCTGATGCGGGCAGAATTCTGGGAGATATAGTTTAGGATAGAGCTTTTTGAATGCTCTGCCACAGGGGTCCTCGCCTTTCCAAACTACATTTTCCAGAATTCTTAGTCTTCCTCCCAGCTATATCGCCCTCCCAATGGTGACAAATTTTCTTCTTGATTTAAAGAAGAATGGCATCTTTGACTTTGCACCAACTGACTTTGGGAGACTTACGAGGTTTATTGAACTGCAATGGAAAGTCTTAGTTGAGTGTTTTGTTTCTTAAGTTTTATGGGTGAGCGCCTCTTGAATGAATCTTTCAAAATAATACGACATCGGAGGAAGAAGCGACTTTTTTTTAGCAGCTCTAATAATTGTACAATATTGTTTCACTTGGAATTACCATGTTTGAAATATTACAAGTATAGTTCAGTCAAACAGCAATTACAAACTGAAATCTCTTTAAAACATGGTTCTCTGTTACAAACAGGGTGTCAAGGTTTTCAATTGAAAAGATCCTCTTTAGTTTTGCCACTTCATTAGAAGCTGGCAAAAGCAATACAAACAAAATAAAATCATCAACATTATCTTGCCTCCTCTTATCTTCCACAATGTCAAGCAGATGTAAAGCATCCATTTCTATAAATAGAACTGACTAGGACCAGAAACTGAAATAATTAGATGAGATACATTGCTTTACAAAAAAATATTCCTGACATCTCAAGTAAAGAGATTGAGAAAGCAGTATAAGGATGACTAGAAAAATGCTCGGCCAAGGCATTATAATTATGATGAGGCTTCGTTTACTGGACTGGATTTGATTTGAATCACCAGGGAATGGGTTCTCCGAGCATTAATCCATTGCCTTTTGTAAAATTACCTGTGCTGTGTCCTTTTGGAGTGCAGAATTTACACAAAATTAACAGCGCAAGAAACATTATTTTTGACATTTTCCTTATTGTCTCAAATAGTGGCACAATTGAAATGAAAATGAAAATATTGATTTTATTTCATATAAAAACATTGCGTCAATTAGTATAAAACTGATAAAAATAGAAGGAGCGCAGATGGCTAATTATCTTTTGACCAAAAATGGGTAACAGCAATGGCATTGTCTGTAGCCTCCAACAATTCTTCCTCCGTACATGAGGCTGGGCATAGTGGACAAGCATACTGATGTGGAGTTGTCTGTTCTGCTCCACAGTCACACAAGATGTGGGATTCTTTTAGGTAGTGCCATTTTGCCAGGTGGTCTTTTGAGTCTGTTCAGGGACTTCCAAGTTGCCCATTCTTAGTTTGCCCCTGGAGGAAGACCCTCACGCGAGGGGGGGGGGGGGAATCCTATTGGGATTTTCTGGTGTAGCCCAGAGGGATACCCTTGCTGTTACTGGAGGGACACCAAGAGGAGTGGTAGTTCTCATAAAGCTTTCCCTTGATTTGAATCTACTGGGAGGAGGCTGGTAGCCATGTAGTGGATGGCTTTCACAGTGTTCAGCCTTATTTCTCTCACATTTAGCAGTAACTTCCCATTGCACATCAGGGAGAGCAATGCCAGCTAGCTTGTAGAGTTTATCAACAGGTGTAGGCTTAAGACATCCTGTGATTATTCTGCATGTTTCATTCAATGCTATGATCATCTGCTTTACATGGGCAGACTTATGCCAAACAGGGCAGGGCAGGGCTGATGTTCTTATTAATTTTGGGTCTGAACCCCATGTGCTGCCAGTAAGTTTCCATAGGATGTCATTGCATGCAGCTACTTTGTGCTTGGTGTTCAAGCAGTGTTTCCTATATGCTAGTGTTCAATCTAAGGTGACACCGAGATATTTATGATGGAAACAGTGTTCAAGCTCTTGACTTTCCCAGGTGACTTTCAATTTCCTGTTGTCTTCACGGTTGCGTAGGTGGAAAGCACACACTTGTGTCTTGGATATTGTTGATAAATGTATTTGACATCTAAAACTCTAAAAATTTCTTATTCTGAATATCATTCAAAATGATGATGATGATATCTCATCTCTTCCCCATTCTGATCTCAAAGTGTTTTACAATAAATTAAAAATATAGAGCTAAAATTCACAAAATTTTAACAGTAATTAAAATTTCAACATTGCCTCTCTGTTCTCTGGTCTCTCTTGCTGCTCCACAGAAAAACCCAAATGAACAAAGATGAGGGAAATTAATCTGGCCACTTTATCCAACCAGATCAAGCTGTGAATGAGATCTGTATCCTTACTCACTGATCCAGCATTAACCAGCAGTGTTTTCAACCCAGGAGTCTGCTGCAAAACTATCCTGTTTATTTGAGTCTGGAAAGTATTCAAGCTCAACTAGCCCTCTATTTGTGTCTCTTTGGTTGAAGTGCATCTCTTTCAACTTACCATATCTCCCTCTGTCCTGTACTGCTGTTATGGCATTGGCTGCCCCCTGAGATCTAGTATCTCCCTTCCCCATTTCTGAATGCAGCCTTCCTCTGGTAGACTGGCTGTACTCTTACAGATAGCTGGGTTAAGTGCATGTTTTTGACAGAATCTGCTCATTTCAATACACAAACAGAGCAATCACTGGTAACAACTCACTATACACCAATGGCTGGAGGTAAGCTGACGACACCAAGATGGCCGTTTCGCATAAACTCCACTTCCTCAGGGCGCTCAAAACTTCTGACCACTCCTCCCCAGTGTTCCAAGGGGCCACACAAGAGCCAAAACATTATGGATAAGGACTACATTATTTATTTATTTATTCACTTACTATATTTACTATATATTACACATCATTAATATTAACATATTAATATATCAAGAAATACAGGTATATATATAAACATAATATATTGATTATAACATTATATTATTTATTATATTATTTTATTATTGTTTAAAAACCACTAAAATAAAATAATGCTTCCTTATAGTTGCAGAGGCCAGGCTAATAGGCGGGCCAGCCCGGTAGATGACTGCCCTATACCAGCATTGACTTGTATTAGATTGTTATGCTATTTAGCACTTGAATTTGGAAATGCAAAAATCTCCTGCCCCTTTATTCCCTGTGGTTTAGCTTTGTGTTTGAATCTGTCATTCACAAATGGTGATGAACCTTACAAAGTGTTTCTTCATTTTGAGCAGTTGATCCTGGCAGTTGATCCTGGCGATTTCTCGGACAGAAAGTCCTATAATATTCCCAAACATGTACTGCTTATTGTTCTCCCATTCCAATTTTGCAAGCATTGTCCATTTTAGCAAACTAACTTTGGGGCTCAAACCAATCAATAAATTTAGAAGAACAACCATCTGAGTCAGTTTGAACAAGAAGCTTTCAAAGAGTTGTAATGGAACATTGAAGAGGAACAAACATATAATGGTATGATCTATTTCTGATGTCAAAGGCCTTGGGTTCCCAACTATTTTACTCATCCTAGTGGAACTATATCAATGCAAACCTTTGAATTTACTACAGGTTTTATTCCAAGCTTTAAGGGATATATCCAAGGTGCCAGAAGAGTCTCAAAATAATTTCAGAACCTTGGATAGCTCCTTGGGTTCACCATTCCATGGATAAGAGAGCAACTGGTTGTGAATACAAAGCTTATAGCTCTGTTTCCCTACTCTGGGATGTCCAGGGGTCCCACTATCTCAGTGTTTTTCAACCTTTTTTGAGCCATGGCACATTTTTTACATTTACAAAATCCTGGGGCACAACACCAACCAAAATGACACAAAATGTCATTTGGGAATTGTAGTTGCTGGGAGTTATAGTTCACCCGCAATCAAAGAGCATTCTGAACTCCACCAATGATGGAATGGAATCAAACTTCCCACACAGAACTCCCATAACAAAGAGAAAATACTATAAGAGTTTGGTGGGCACTGACCTTGAGTTTTTGAGTTGTCGTTCACCTATATCCAGAGAGCACTGTGGACTCAAACAATGTTGGATCAGGACCAAACTTGGCATGAATACTCAATATGCCCAAATGTGAACACAGATGGAGTTTGGGGAAAATAGACCTTGACATTTGGGAGTTGTAGTTGCTGGGATTTAAAGTTCACCTACAATCAAGGAGCATCCTGAACACTTGCAACAATGGAATTGAACCAAACTTGGCACATTGAACTCTCATTACCAACAGAAAGTACTGAAAGGGTTTGCTTGAGAATTGACCCTCTAGTTTGGAAGTTGTAGTTCACCTACACCCAGAGAGCACTGTGGACTCAAACAATGTTATATTATGTTATGCTGTTTGTTTTCTATCCAGAATCCCAATGTTGGAAGGAGGCTCATCACTTTAAGGTCCCTAAAACAGGCATGGGAAAACTTTGGCTTTGCACCAACTGACTTGCTTTGGGGGGTTTATTGAATCAGTCTTGCTAAGTGAAAATAACCAGATAATATCATTTTTTTAAAAATGGTATAGAATCTGCTCATCATCTCTTTAAGACAATATTAGTATGAGAGCTACTGGTGATTGATTTACTATATTTATACTCCACCCTTCTCATCCCGAAATTATGGCATACTTGTAAGCCATTCTCAAGAGTTTTGAAAAGTTTTATATTTGGCTTAGAAGCAAGTTGTCACTCAAAATTTGGTTCTCGTTGCCAATAATCATAACTGAAAACAGATAATAGTCGCCGTCCGTCCCCCCTCGAGAGTTGATCATTATATGAACCTACATGTATTCCCATACCAGCAAAAGCAATAATTGCTTAGAATAAAAAGATTTTGTAGTGTTTCACAGGACTTCAAATATCTACAGAACCGGTTTCCTCAAATGGGATTTAAGAACCAAAAAACTGGATGCACCATCAGCAGGTCATTTGTGTCTCTATCATATCTCATTCAAACATTAGAAGAACTCTGCTACAATCTATTTATTTAGTGTCAAAAGCATTGCATAAATAAGTATAAAACTAATAAAAAGAGAGGGAAAACAAGTGAATAAATAATTTTTGACCAAAAACAGGCAACAGTGATCACATTGTTGATCGCTTTAAACAATTCTTCCTCTGTGCATGAGGCAGGACATTGTGGATAAACATACATATGCAGAGTTGTTTGTTCTGCTTCACAGTCACACAAAAGTGGAGGATTCTTCTAGGTCAGGGGTGGGCAACCTACAGCTCGCGGGCCGGATCTGGCCTGGCAGCCAATTCTGTCTGGCCCGGGGAAAAGGGAGTCAGGGGCAGGGCCAAGAGGAAGGGGTGCCACTGCAGCCATCCCATCGCGGGCTCTGTGGGGCCTGTGTTGGCAGACAGGCTGGAGGAGCGGCGGCTTTGGAGTGCCTGACATCCTTAGATGATCCCTGGATGGAGTGCCTGACATCACCGGGTCGTGGAGGCTAATCACCCTGGTGACCCGGAAGACTTGATCGTCTTCCGGGTTGCCAGGTCGAATAAGCCGCCTCAGATTGCCGACTGCTCCCCCTGCAGGCCCGGGGATGGCAGGCACTCCATAGCAGGGCTATCAACTGAGGAACGGCTGGGGGAGAGAGCGGGTGGAGGCCTGCAGCCTCCGATCGCCTGCTGCTCTGCTCTGCTCTGCTGCGGTGGTGGCTGGGTCCGCTTTGCCATCCTCTGGGCTGGGTCCATTGGGCCATTCCATCTTGGGAGCCTTCCTCTCTTGAGGATGTCAGCCTTCATCTTGGTTCGTACCTTGTCTTCTTGAATTTAATTTAATTTAATTTTAGTGGGTTTTATTATTATTTTATAATAATTTTATAATAATTTTATAATAATTTTATAATAATATAATAAATAATATAATATAATAATATTATATTATATTATAATTTCAATATATTATAATGTTTATATATATACTATAATATAATAATTATGAAATTAATAATAATAATATATGAATATTTCTTGCCTGGAGGCAGACGTCGTGGGGGGGGGGGTCATCCATTTGGGATTTCCTGGTTTAGCTGCCCAGAGGGATACCCTTGCTGTTGCAAGAGTATCTTCTATAATGCTATCAGTGTAACACAAAAGTATAGTTCATCTGTACTAAGCACAGGAATTGGGGCTTCTAAAGCTAAAATTAGTTCTATCAACACAAAATTAGATTCCTGTGAATTCAGATGGAGGAACCTAACATCCTATCACCATTACACTCCTGCAGCATTTTATCATGCTGGGATGAGCACATACAGTATGGTGCCTGTTCAGTCAGAATCTATTAGTTGAACTTTGTAACTAGTTATTCTCATATCTCTTTGAATTAGATTAATGGCAGCGGACACTAGGGAGCTATAGCAGGAGTCTAATTACAGATTCAGCATACTCTTTGTTCTTTCGTAGACTATAGGAAATGAACAGTTTTGGTGGCACTGCCCTCTTCAAGTGAAGCTGATCTACAATTTAAATGAGTGGGGGAAATACAAATAAGAAAATCTTCCATATCTTTAAAGATACTGATCCCTTTGGGCAATACAAAAAAATTAGTATGTAGCACATTGCTGATCCGTGGCATGGGAATACAGACAAAACCCATTATTAGACAACATTGTGAGAGAAGTATTTGCCTTCATGATATCTTGAATGACCTATATTTTTGCAGTAATAAAAAGCACTTCCTTGGTCCACATGTTATTTTAAATTAGCATTTAATAGTGGTTCAGGATTTTAATTTTTTGTAACCCCTTTAGCATTTACAGACACTTTGGATTCCTCAAATAGATTGACTGAAGAGCAGTGTGCCCATTAGCAACACCCTCAGAATTTAATTTTCCGAGTTAACTGTGATTTTCCTCTTAATAGTAGTCACAGAAAGCTTGGTAGTAGCTGTTTCTGGTTATCCACTGGAATGATTATGAAGACCAGATTAGACTTTGTGTCGCCGGAGAGCTCAGCTGGTGGTCAGCGGCTGAAATGGAATTAAGAAGCTGTGTGCGTGGTAAGAAGGCACCGGATACGAGTGAGAAAGCTCTTCTTTAATTATTAAGCAGATAGTGTTATTTTAAAAAGAGAATTACTAATATTATCTGGAAATGTTAGTAATTACCAGTTTATACCTATGCCAGCAAAGAAAGAAAAAAGATGTGATATTATTTATTTATTATTATTTATTTCCACTATTTCTACCCCACTTCTTCTCAACCCCCGAGGGGGGACTCAGAGCAGCCTAACAACGGCAACAATTCGATGCCATAAACATAGTATACATATAATAAAAACCCAAAAACAGTCAAAGTTAAAATACATTAAAATACAGTTAGCATTAAAATACATTAAAACACAATTAGCATTAGAATACATCATACATTCACATAAGTTAAAAACAGTATTCCATCCATAATAGACGCTTTGGGTCATGTCCACCAGTTTGCCATTTCAATCCAATCTAAAGTGCTGTATCGTGCTAATGTGCAAACGCTTGGTCCCATAACCAGGATTTCACTTTTTTCCTGAATGCCAGTAGGGATTGAGTTGATTGTATATCAATAGGGAGTGCGTTCCACAGACGGGGAGCCACCACCGAGAAGGCCCTATCTCTCGTCCCCACCAACCGCATTTGAGAAGTAGGTGGGAGCGAGAGCAGGGGCCCCCCAGATGATCTTAAATTACAAGGTGGGACGTAGCGACTGATGCGTTCGGACAAGTAAGCTGGGCCAGAACCATATAGAGCTTTAAAGGTCAAAACCAGCACTTTGAATTGAGCTCGGAAGTGGACGGGCAGCCAGTGGAGCTGACACAACAGGGGGGTGGTATGCTCCCTGAATGTAGCTCCGGTTAACAATCTGGCTGCCGCCTGTTGGACTAGCTGCAATTTCTGAACTGTCTTCAAAGGCAGCCCCACGTAGAGTGCATTGCAGTAATCTATTCGGGATGTGACCAGAGGGTGGACGACCATAGCCAGATCAGACTTCCCAAGGTACGGGCGCAGCTGGCGCACGAGTCTTAACTATGCAAAAGTTCCCCTGGCCACCGCCGAGATCTGGGGTTCCAGGCTCAGCGATGAGTCCAGGATCACTTCCAAGCGGCGAACCTGCATCTTCAGGGGGAGTGTAACCCCATCCAACACAGGCTGTAACCCTATGCCCTGTTCGGCCTTTATTAATGTCCAAGAATTCAAGACCTAAGGATATATACACACAAACACACACACACCATTACAAAACATGCATTTAAAACCATTTTTAAAATATCCTTTCCATCCCTATTTCTAACCCACTACATCATAAAGCACTTATATCTCAGTTCTGAGTTAAGTGAAGATTGAGGTAGGTAGCTTCTCCACAACTACACAAAGAATGTATTAGAGACCTACTGAACACAAAAAAAGATCACCTCTGATAACCCTCACATACACATTCACACACATAAAGGAATAGTGCTATAGCGTTTTTTGGGTCTTGCTTTGGGATATTTTTACAATGCACAAAGAGAGGAAAAGCAGGCTGTCAGATGAAATTATAGCTAGTGAGCATTATAAGCATCAGTGTCTCTCTCACGCATGAAGCAGGGCTGACAACTCAATTGTAACTTACTGTGATTCTGTCATGCCAGTCTGCCTACCTAACCACCTTGAAGGATGGCCTTCCCCATTCTTTACAGCACTTCACAATTTTATAGTTCAAGCACTTGTTAAAAATAAAGGTCACCCAGTAGTATAGAACACAACTTTTAAAAACAAATCTGGACAACACATTTTAGATGAATAAAAGCCTTTTGAGGGTACTTGAAGATTTTTTTAAAATGAAAGTTAAGAGTATCATCAAAACTCTTCACTTGCTATTAAGTTCTCTGTGCAATGCCTGAAGAGGGCTTATGCTGTGAGGGAGTGATATGCAAAAGCAGTGAGTACACCGGGCTAATAATGGAAAGTTCTGCTCTGTGACATCTGGATAGGTTTCTTCCAAATTCTGAGGAATTTGGAACAAAGAGCAAAGGAAGAAGAATTTCATAATTTTTTTTCACACAGTTCAGAATCAAGTGATCACCCTAGTAAGATTCTCCTAATTCAATCTCTCCCCACCTCAGCATGTCAAGTTGCACCTGCCAGGATTTTTTTTCTAAAACTACTTTGTGCCCTAGCCATTGCCACTTAATCACTGTCAACATCTTGGACCAGGATCTAGTGGTGTATATCAGGCATGGGCAAACTAAGGTCAACTAAACTGGTAGTGGTTACTCTTTGTGACTGAGAAACCAAAAGGAGCTCTGCATACGCAAATATTGTATCGAAATAAACACAAATTATGTGAAGCACAATGTAATTAAGCTATATTATTAAGCGTTCAACACAATATCTAAGGTCAGCACATATAAATTCGTTCAACACAATATTTTTGGCATTCAACACAAAATATAGAGTTGTGAATATCACTCACATCTCGTTGTTTCAAATGATGTGTGAATTATTCCCAGAGTCTGTATCTTATGGAGAGTCCCAACGGAGCCAACCACTTTCTAAATGTTCACAATAAGTGGTAAATTGTACAGTCCATGTATTGTCCATCAAACACAATCAAACACACTCTTTGTGTGGTAATAATCCAAATGGTGCTCTGCGCGGTCGACGATTGTGTAAATACCCGCGCTGAATTGTTTCGCTCTTCCAAGAGCTTCTTCCAAGACCGGGGACTTTCCGTATCGGCTTGGCGTTGAAGCAGTGCACAAATGCGTAGTATTAAACAGTGTGTGCTGTCATCTGTGCAATATATATAATTAACATCATATTAATATAAAGCAAAATGCTCACAAGAGAAACCACATAGGGGAGTATTATACAACAGGGCTGTCCAACTGCCGGCCCTGCAGGTGTTTTGGACTTCAACTCCCAGAAATCCTAGCCAGTTTACCAGCTGTTAGGATTTCTGGGAGTTGAAGTCCAAAACACCTGCAGGGCCGGCAGTTGGACAGCCCTGTTTATACAAGAACATACCTTCAAATATATAAACATCAATTCTGTAGAGGCTCGTGCCTTCTCGGTCAAATCACGGACAAAAGATTCGAAACAGAAAGACCTCTTAAATAATACATAGAAGGGTGTAGATCATTAGTAATCACCGGTGTGATCTAAATGCGAAGTTCATTGATGGAAAGCCTATCGTTGAGGCCGGGCAGGAACTTGCATCCAAGTCGGATTATCCATTGGCTTTCGAGTTGGAGTAATTTACGTTTAATGTCTATGTGGGGCATATCTTCTACTTTATGAAGGACTGTAACTGTGAAAGCCTATACATGGACTGTATATGGACAGTACAATTTACCACTTATTGTGAACATTTAGAAAGTTGTTTGCTCCATTGGGACTCTCCATAAGATACAGACTCTGGAAATAATTCACACATCATTTGAAACAACGAGATGTGAGTGATATTCACAACTCTATATTTTGTGTTGAATGCCAAAAATATTGTGTTGAACGAATTTATATGTGCTGACCTTAGATATTGTGTTGAACGCTTAATAATATAGCTTAATTACATTGTGCTTCACATAATTTGTGTTTATTTCGATACAATATTTGCGTATGCAAAGCTCCTTTTGGTTTCTCATGGGCAAACTAAGGCCCAGGGGCTGGATGCAACCCCCTGGGTGCTTACCTCAAACCCTTCTCATTTTCCCTGTTCCCTTGTAGAAGAACACAGGGACCCATTATGTCCTTATGCCAAAATGATGGGGAAGTAAGGCATGTAGCAGCTGAGAGCCCTCTGGAGCACTCTCAGCCATTGCCTCTTGCCCTCCTCCTCGCATAACACCAAGAGGAGAGGACAGCCCAAGGATCAGGGCAGGGGTTGAAGAAGAGGATCAGGGCAATCACCATGTGTCCTGCCTTCCTCCTGTCATAGGGATGGGGCGAACAGCCCAATTCTTATGCTGGAAGGACAACCTGAGAATGACCCGGGCCCTACCCTGCCTCCTCCTGACCCTGTCCTCTCCCAGGCCCGGGCCCTCCCCACCCAACATGTACTCCCCCCTCCCTCCCGGTCTGGCTCCCCCGGCTGGGCCAATAATGTGGTCCCAAGGCAAAAAAGTTTGCCCACGCCTTGTGTATAACCACTGGCTACTAGGCATGAGAAAAAAGTTATGAAAATGAAATGATTCGTAAGAAATTCGTAAGAAATGCTACTTTCGAGTATTTCCGCACCTGGAACGCCAACCAGGAAGTGGACTTTCTTTATAGAACTTCAGGGGCCAGGATTTTCTTAAGTGTCGTTATTAGGTCGTAGGGGGGGGGGCACCCTCCTTCTCTCTCACCACCCTCCCGCCTCCCTTGCCAATAAGTATTATGGCAAGGCAGGCCCTAAACTCACTCCTTCTTTCGGCTGGAAGCCCGGAAAAATGTAAACAGAGAGGATTACTCAGAAGTAAATCTGCAAAGGAGGGCACTTTGGATGAAGGGCCCTCCTTTGTGGATTTACTTCTGAGTAAACCTCTCTGTTTACATTTTTTCCAGGCTTCCCTGCCTCTCCTGCCTGCCCGGATCTAAAGCATCAAAGAGTATTGGGGTGAGAAACCAACCTAATGTATAATAGAATGAATGCTACTGTAAGTGCCTAATATTATAAGTAATCCAACTGGTCATACCTACATTCCCTGCACATGCAATAATACAGCAGTAATAACAATAACAAGAGGTAAAATTCAAACCGAAGTATTCTGACTGGTCCCTCCTCATGCGGTGCAAACGGGCTCTTCTCTATTAGCCCAGGAAAAGCCAGCGTTTTCTGCTTGGGTGCACACACATACATATTCTTGGGGGATTTGCTGCAGAATCCCGGGCTCATAGAGAAGATTCTGCAGCAAATCCCCCAAAGAATATGTATGTGTGTGCACCCAAGCAGAAAACGCTGGCTTTTCCGGGCTCAGAGAAGAGCCCGTTTGCACCGCATGAGGAGGGACCAGTCAGAATACTTCGGTTTGAATTTTACCTCTTCTTATACCCATTGTTATTACTGCTGTATTATTGCATGTGCATGGAATGTAGGTATATGACCAGCCTGGGCAAACTTGGGCCCCTCGCTCCTCGGGATCGGGGTGAGAGAGAGGCAGCGGGAGCGAGGGGGGCTCCTCCTCCTTTTCTTTTGCTGCTTCCAAGAATAGAATACCCGCTCCTCCCTCCTTCCCTCCCTCCTTCCTATTTGGAGAGTCCCATCTAGAATTCAGTGTAATTTATTCTAGTTTTGGCCTACAACTCCCAGAAATCCCAGCCAATTTACCAGCTGTTAGGATTTCTGGGAGTTGTAGGCCAAAATCATCTGGAATGCGCATGCGCTGGCATACGAACTACTAACGAATTTTGTTAGTAATTAAGTTACATTTTAGAAATTTTTGGAAATTTTTTTTGTAAGTCTTTCTTTTACTAATCAAAAAAATCCCCCCCATTTGATTTTAGAATCACCATTTTTGGGTTCGAAACCATGCCTACTGGCTACTGCTGTTCCCACCAGAATAAGTAGCATCACCTCCCAGGATATTCCAAGATTGCTCTAACTGGATTGCTCAGTCCCAATTCTCCTGGTATTGGATACGGCATTACAGGAGTCGTTCTTGTACTAAAAAATGGATTGTATGACTGGGTTTTGCTTCTGAAATGCATATTTTTAATTTCTTTTTCTACCTTAGAAGGGCTGGATGATGTTACAATTATGAGGAATGTACCTGTAATGTGTCAAAACATAGCCAAGTTGGACCTGTTGCCCCTCTCTATGACAGAAGGAAAACAGCAGAGAAAGGTATGATATTTGCATTCAAATACAGTAGTCACAGTATCAAACTTTGTTTCATTCACAAAACATTGAGAATGTGGTGTATAAATTTTCTTTTAGGCTGTATGTATATGAAACATAAATATATGCATTGTTTAAACTTGGACCTCATCTTAAAGGTATCCCATTCTTTTGTGTATATGCAAATACAAGTATTCCAAAACTCAAAAGAAAATCCAAAATACTTCTCATCTCAACCATTTGTGGTAAGGCAGTCCGAACCGGAGTTCATTGTAGAGAATAACTAAGAGAACAACTAAGAGACTCTGCTCATTGCAACCTATGATCAGGCTTTCTTTAAAGAAGTGGTTTAACTTAGGTAATGTTAAGTTTTTCCAAACAGGATAGAAATCCATCAGAAGCATTTGCCTAAAATAGTGTTTGTATTTATAGAGCCAAAAACTGATTAAATCTGTTTCATCTGAATTATCATTCAAATAAAACAAGAATTGGAGAAGGAAAATATAATTTACAGAACTATACCACAGATTTGTTTCAGTACATTAATTTAAAAATATTTGTCTGGAAATCAAATGTTTCTTTTGCAGCTAATGTTGAGTTCCTGTACTTTCAATATGAAAATAGAATTGCTATAAAACAGGTATGCTTTTGTTTATCCCGATTGCAAATGAACTCAATTTTGTTGTCTGAATTCTTTTCTTTACTGTTTGGGGCTTTGTTTGATTTATAATTATACATTAGGTAAAGGTAAAGGTTTCCTCTGACATTAAATCTAGTCATGTCTGACTCTGTGGGTTGGTGCTCATATCCATTTCTGAGCCGAAGAACCGGCAATGTCCATAGACATCTCCAAGGTTATGTGGCCAACATGACTGCATGGAGCACCATTACCTTCTCACCAAGGTGGTACCTATTGATCTACTCACATTTGCATGTTTTTTTGGGCCGGAGAGATAGCATAGCAGTAACATCAGCTGTACTGGCAATCTGAAGGTTGCATGTTCGAATTCCGGGCTGGTTTGGACACCCAGCTGTGAGCCCTGTCCACTGTTCACCCAACAGTTCGAAAACAGCTCATCTGTGATTAGATAAAACTGGGAACTGTCAAGCAAGGAAGGATTTTTTCAAAGAAGGACTTACAACGCCTAAATAAAAAGTAAGGTCAGCTGTCGGAAGATGGAATGCGGAAAACAGAGGCTCTCCGTCATGAGGATGAAGCAACAGCACCCCCTTGTGATGTAATGATGTAATTGCGTAATGACGCAATCACACCCTGTGACGCACACCATGTGATGCAGCCAGAAAGAAGAAATCCTTCTAAAAATTGCACTGTGTATTGTAATTTGTATGTCTTCCAACAGGGACTATCTGTTGTATGTGTAATGTGATCCGCTCTGAGTCCCCTTCGGGGTGAGAAGAGCGGAATATAAATAAAGTGTATTATTATTATTATTTGAACTGCTAGGTTGGCAGAAGCTGGGCTTAACAGCAGGAGCTCACTCTGCTTCCTGGATTTGAACTGCCAACCTTTTGGTCAGCAAGCTCAGCAACTCAGTGGTTTAACTCACTGTGCCACCAGAGCATTCAGATTAACTATACAATTATACTTGAAGTAACTATACATTAATTAGCATTAAAACTATTTTCATTTTTAGTCACTTTCTGCATTACTTTTAGCATTATAAACCAGGAAAACACTATAGAATAAGTAAGTGCTGAGCTTCTCACCTTGTTGATATGCACACTGTTTCAGAGCAGATATAGAACACACTGCTGGGTTGCTCTTTGGTGACCACTGGTGAAATGTCTCAGCTGGAGCTAGTCATATGGAAGAAGCTGTAGGCTCTAAATTGTTGAAATGTCACATTGAGAATAGCCCAGGGATCTTTTGTTGATTGTGGACCATTATCACATGAAGAGAGACACATTGCCTGCAAAAGCTACGGTCATCTCAAGGCTAGACTACTGTAACGCTCTCTACATTGGCCTGCCTTTGTCCATGACCCAGAAACTCAAGCTGGTGCAGAACGCCGCAGCTCGGTTGCTTGCAGGAGTTCCTGCGAGCTGCCACACTACACTTATTCTGCGGGAACTGCACTGGCTCCCCATTGAGTACCGGATCATCTTCAAAGTGCTAGTTTTGACTTTCAAGGCCTTGCATGGTCTGGGGCCAGTGTACCTGAGGGACCGCCTAACCCCATACTGTCCCACGAGAACACTTAGATCTGAAGAGTGCCCAATGTTAAACAAAACCATCTAACATCAACACAGAGAAGGGCGTTCTCCATCATCACCCCAGTTATCTGGAATGCATTGCCTCTGGAGGTTAGGGCCTTGCGCAATCTGTTAGCTTTTCGGAAAGCCTGCAAGGCGGTCCTATTCCGGCAGGCCTTTGAGCTGTGATATGCTATCTTTTAAGACTATGTTTTCTTTTAGTAACTGTTCTTATTCTGTGGTTTTAATGCTATTGTAGATTACTATTTTATTGTGGTGTGTGATGTGAGCCGCCCCGAGCCACTGGGAGTGGTGGCTAATAAATCAAATAACTAAATAAATAAATAAATATAAATGCTTACAAATCTCTTAAGACTCATAAGTTGCATTGTACATAGGCAATAAGCATATTCAGATTAAGGTACATAAGAGGTAATTTGAATATTGTACAAGTCAACCAACCAACAACATTGAAAGGTAGTCCTAAAATACAGTGTTGCTAAGTACACATTGAGGCTTAAAAACATTTTATCTGATTGTGCAGGTTTCAGCTGTGATTCTATTTTCCTAACAGGTGAATATGTAATAACACTAAAAATCCAGTCCGAATATGTTGTATGCTCCCTATGATCTCCTTTCCATGGAATGACCCTTGGCTTATCCATGGGTCATATCAAAATCCATCTGCCCTTGACTTATCCATGAAGTCAACTGATACAGTAGTATATGCAGTAGCCTTTTGTTAACACCACATTATTATTATAATTAATAATAATAATCTTTATTTATACCCCACCACCATCTCCCCCAATGGGGACTCGGGCAGCTTACAAGGGGCCAAGCCCGAACAACAGAGTACAGCAAAATAAAAACCACATTTAGATTACTGTACAATCATAAATGAAAAACCACCGGTCAAAAGGAATTTGGATGAAGGAGAAGGTCACTCCCTTTAGCAGAAAACAAAGCAACTGAAATAAACCTTTCCACTTGAAGTGCACAAAACTATAGCACTCCAGGACATCTTCTTCGAGGCCATACTATTGCTGTCACCGACATTGCGCTCATTTGTCTTGCCATATAAAGTGACAACTAAAATTTACAACTAACTTGTGGTTAGCATAGGAAGAAATCAGTCCCAGTCAGGAGCTCTTGTCCTCTTCAGCTGTACTGAACTCTGAAAGAATTAGGGATGATTTTTGAAGAAATTTTAGTAACTTGTGAAAATGTACTTTAATTCCATAGATGGTGTGTATAAGCTTATGTGATGTTTTTCCCACTATGCTGATAATTTAAAAATATTTTCTAAAAAGGCAACATTGCCTCCTGAAGTATTTGATTCTCATTTAGTTACTGAATTTATCAGAGGTTACACTGCCATAGCAATAGGTTTATTAAGTGTCAGATGGCCAGGCCCTTCAACTCTCAAAGTGAGCAAAGATGCAGCTGAAACAATTAACCTCTCCCATTCCCATGAACTGAGTTCATTAAATTAGATTCTCATGCGTATATTTCTATGCAGGTATTTGAGCCGAAGCCTGCACAATTTTGTGCAACACTTGTGACATTCAAATTCCTTTTTCTGGAAGCAACAAAATGATTACATGTCTACAAGATCATCTATTGGAAGACAGAAATGAATCCTGTTTTATTTCTCACTATTATTTTGATACTCTTTTACCAAGCATTGAGAGCATCATGTTATTTGCTTTGTAAGGACAGAGCACTAGAGACTTTGGAAATACTGGGAAATAACAGTAGAGGCATAGCAACACACACACACACACACACACACACACACACATATAATAAATGGGTTCACGTCATGTGATGTATACCTCAAACAAAGAAACCATACAATGCAGAAAAGCAATACTTGCCAACAGAAATAGGCCTCAAGCAAGGTACGTTTGTAGCAAAGAAACTTTCCCCCAGATCCTAACAGGCCCCCAAAAAAACGAATAAATATAAAGCTACATTTACCAGCATCCTCCGGGGCAACCGGAGACTCCGCGAGCCTCTCCATTCTGAGCAACATGATTGGCTGCCAATAAGGGGGTTTGCATAACTGCTGCAATGGCCAGCCAACATGAAAATTCGATCCATAATAAACTGCCAAAACAGAATAAGGAAAAGGCCTGAGCCCAGGGCCGTAGCCAGGATTTTGATTCGGGGGGTTGAGTTTGGTTCGGGGCTGAGATTGGGTGGAAGAGGGTCTACCCTAGCAAACCTTTTGTATTGTTATCCCAATAACCCCATTAATGTGGGATATAATGAGCATGGTGATCAGATCATGATATGAATAAACATAACAGTTTAAATAATGTATCAGTAAGGCCTTTTCGCGGACCACCCTGAGAATTTCGGGGGGGGGGCTGAAGCCCCCTTAGCCCCCCCCCCCGCTACATGCCTGCCTGAGCCAATCCCCAACACAAACACCCAAATCACTTCCAACCGAAAATTTACACCCCAAAAAATCACAGAACACGCCCAAAATTGACAGTAAGGCTTCATTAACTTGATTTCCCTAACTAGCCCTCACTTACTGGGAAGCTGTTTACGCTCTAAATTGACAGTAAGACTTCATTAACTTGATTTCCCTAACTAGCCCTCACTTACTGGGAAGCTGTTTACGCTCTGAATTGACAGTAAGGCTTCATTAACTTGATTCTCCCGACTAGGCCTCAGCTCATTGGACATTGTGTATGGCCTGAATTGACAGTAAGGCTTCATTAACTTGCTGTTCCTAACTAGGCCTCAGCTCATGGGACATTGTGTATGGCCTGAATTTACAGTAACCTACCTTGGCACATAGAGCCCCGACCATGCATGATGGGACTTGAAGTACCACCATGGAAAATGGGATTTGTAGTACTTCAAAACCCATCATTCCCCACAGACCACTGTGGCCCAGGACCAAGACCAATAAAGACCCAACTTGGCACACCATGCCCTCCATGACCCACACTCCATCCAACTGCAGTTTAGAGGAGGGCACACCGTGGATGATTGGACTTTCTCGCATCTCCTAAAAAGGGCACAGCAACGCGTGCCGGGTACAGCTAGTGTATGTGTGTGTGTGTGTGTGTGTGTATATATATATATATATACACACACACAGACACACATACATACATGAGAGAGAGACATATACATACACACATACATATACATACACACATACTGTACATACATATATATATATACACACACACATATGTATAGTATAGTATAGTATAGTATAGTACAGTACAGTTCTCAGTTTATAAAATCCCAGAAGCTGTAAGCAAATGCAAGCGATCCCTCACTTTTCTTGTCTACAGTCCCGGTAGATGTAACTTGAGCTGCTACTTCCCCAATAATAATAGTATGTGTTCAATTTAGATATCTGTGAAATTTATGTTTCTGTTAGAAGTGAGCTATAATGTATTTAAAAACACAAACAAAGTTAAAAACTTACATTATACTAAATGTCCTTTGACCAGAAGCTGGCCGCTTGGAGTGCCTCTGGTGTGGTTGTAGGAAGGTCCTCCATTGTGCATGTGGCAGGGCTTCTGCTGCATTGTAGTAAGCGGTCTGTGGTTGGGACATGAGAGAAGCCTCCCCACAGGATCGTAACACATCTTTGTAGATAGCTGATTCTCTCAAACCACAAGCGAATTGCAGCATCTTTGAAATGAAATACAGTAACTCAACTTTTTATGTGAGCTCCTCTATAATGAAATAACTGTGGCTCCATAAAAAGTGCACCACTTTATTCAACAATGGCATAGGTACAACAGTGTAGAACAGTGGTTCTCAACCTGTGGGTCCTATATGTTTTGGCCTTTAAACTCCCAGAAATCCAAACAGCTGGTAAACTGGCTGGGATTTGTAGCCCAAAACATCTGAGGAACCCCAGGTTGAGAACCACTGGTGTAGAGGGATAATGGTCCCAAGTGGGGCAGGGTTTACATGTAAAAACAAAATGTGTAGAACTGTCTGCAAAATAAAGATATATATATTTTAAATGATTTTACGATGCATACTGTTTTTAGAGATGTTTATATGGGGTGAGACAGTGTATCTTAGAACTGAAGAAATGTGGTATATCACAATCATTTTAACTTGAAGGCTGCTTTGAGTCTGAATCAGGCCAAAGGTCTTTGCGAATAAAAATTGTAAAAGTTATTGCAGAGCTTTAGCAGGAAAGGGAAAGTGCATGTATCATAGAGCAGAAGGGCCCATAGTCCAACCTAATAATCTATGTGGGGTGAGTATGTTTCGTGATGCAGATGCCCATTAAAGCCAAACCCAAGAGTAAAAAGGAATAACAAAGAGTTTATTGTACAAGAAATGGGAATGGGACTAACAAAAACTAGCCTAACTGGCCAAAACCCAAAAAAAACCCACGGAGTAACCCAAAAATTGCAGAAGGAATGATCAAAAGCAAACTAAAGACGTCATCTGCGACGTCCTCAGAGGGTTGAGCCAATAGCGTAGTCAATAACCGGTCCAGAGTCATGGGCAGGAGAAAGACGGAGAAACAAGGAGACAATCCAAGGTCCACAGGAGCTAAATGCATGGGGACAACATTCATCGTAATCCCCACACAACACATTGTCTCCCTCCATATGTACAATACCATTCTTGTAGCTTGTAACACCCACAGAAAGTCCAGCAAAGTTCAAACCCCGCCACAAGGAACACACGGCTGTAGTTGGACAGAAAACAGAACATTGTAACCCAAAACCACCCATCTTCCCCAACTGCGGCAGCAGCATCTCAGCCCAAAAGGGCAGAGTAAAACCTCAACTCACGAGTAAACTGGATCAGGAACATGATGCAAGATATCAGGATACAACACAGAATACCAAGAACAACTCCTTGCTTGCCGCAAGGAAACTCCCAAAAAAGCCCACATTAAATAGAGATCAGACTCACCTGAAGAGGACAACTCCCGCGGATTAGGTGATGCAGCTGCTTCTCTGTATGCAGCTGAAACCCTTTGTGAGTCCCTCCAAGATCCCCAGCATCTTTCAAAACTTAGCGTATCCCAATCATTCCCTGAGGTTTCGGAGGGCCACTCATTATCACTATCAAACCCCAGAAAAGTATAACTATTGGTGTCTGCATCACACACATCCTGAATTTCCTTTTCTTGAGTCCAGTCTAATTCAGTATCACTGTCTTCTGACGATCTTTCCCCATCCCTGGGCAAACCCTCAAAGGACTCAGAGTCAGTAGGGTCCATAAGTATTTGCCGTACTCTCTTCCTTTGTGCCAAACTTTCCCTGCTGGAATTACTTGCAGCCCTCTTCCTGCCTGCTCCAGCGTTTAGGTTACTCTCAGCCCCACCCAGTTCCATACTACACTCAGACGCTGTAGATTCAGCATCCTCCCCAGCCCTACTCACAGGCAGAACCACGGGCTCAATCACAACAGTATGGCTGGTTTGGTCTTCCTGCAGTGAAGGGGACATTTCACATACATCATACATTCTGTATTGCTTTTGATAATACATCAAACAATTAGCATCTCTTTTATCAGTAATTGTACCAATTCTTAAATTAAACAAAGATGCTTTGATATACATGTCATGGGGAAACCTTTATTTCCGTTGTTGCATTAAACAAAAGCTTGAGACATTAAAAGGAAATGTGGTGAAAGGCGTTACCTATGTTGTGTCATATGAGAACAAGTACTTGCAAATTCTGTTTTAATACTGATTCTTACCTGTTTTCAAACAGCTTCTTTATTCCAACAACAATCCAAAGTTACAATGAACATTCGTGTCTAAAGCTTTGTAGCACCCATGGGTCCGTTCGTGCCAATGGGAGGGGGTGAGGCGCCGGGGGTCCCGATGCCACTGGGACCCGCACAGGCTGAAGGGGACTCGGAGGACGAGTTGGAAGGCCCAGAGCAAGATTGGTCAGCAGTGCCTTTGCCCAGTTCACCTGCAAAGAGCTTAGCCTGGGATTTCGAGTGGGAGCATTCTCCCGGGGAAGGAGCGGACCAGGTGGAGATGGAAGGCAGCGAAGCAGATAGCGGAGATAGTTATGAATTCCCAAACGGCCGAGGTTCCCAGGACCTGGCCGAGCAGCAGATGGAGGCCAGCGGCTGGGAAAGTTCGGGGGAGGCTGCTTCTCAAGGAGATAGCGATACTGAACTGGAAGAGCGGGGCCGTTCCATAACAGACGCAGGGACATAGAGCAGGGCAGGAGGAGCTGGCATCTGTCCCTAGACCGTCACCGTTCGGACAGTAGAGACTGGACGCCGGGCCCTAGATCGTCGAGGGGCCCGGCCGAAGGATTAAGAACGGCCCCGTGGGAACTGATCCTCAGTTCTCCGGCCACGTCTGATCTGAAGGGCGTGAAAGCGGAGTGAACCACGGAGCCTAGTTTGCTCGCCTTGGACCAAGACCTTGCCTTGATATTGATTCGCATTGCTGCGGATACCCTGCTTTTGTTCGGAGGCAATCCGGAATTTGCCTAGCTTTTGCCACGTTTGCTTTTGGATCTATCCTTTGGAACTTTGCTTTCGTAATTGGACTACAGCTTTGCTGTTTGCTTGATTCTTTGATCTCTTCAAGAGAATTGTCTTTTGGACCTTTTTATATTCAATAAAATTAGTTAGCCTTTGCTACGTCTCCGTGTGTGTGTTAAAGGGGCAGTACTAAGTCGGTGATTGTGACAGTTGGCCGGAGAACTCCACGAACCCCTTTTTTGCACCACGGGACGACCCTTGGGTGCGCGAGCAGCTGTCCAAGGGGGTGCAGGCTCCGTTTCAGGTGCGGAACGGGGTGCTCTATCATCGGGACTCTGTTTATGTTTCTCCGGGCCCTGAGCGGGGGGGACATTCTCAAGCTTTGCCACGACTCTAAGGCGGCGGGCCATTTTGGGCTCTTCAAGACGCTGCAGCTAGTTCTACGGGATTTTTGGTGGCTTAAAGTGCGGAGGGATGTGGAGGACTATGTCGGATCCTGCCCTGTGTGTCACCGGGCTAAGAACCAGGGGAGCAAGCCAGCTGGCTTGCTCCAGCCCCTTCCGACTCCTCCGCTCCCTGGAAGATGATTTCGCCGATTTCATCACCGACCTCCCCAAGTCCAAGGGTTTCACCACGATACTGGTCGTGGTGGACTGTTTCACCAAGATGGGACACTTCATCCCCTGTGTGGGGTGCCTACTGCCAAGAGACTGCTGATATGTTTGTGCAACATGTGTTTCTGGCTGCATGGACTTCCACAGAGCCTGGTGACGGACCGGGGCACCCAATTCACTTCCCAGTTCTGGAAGGCTGTCCAGAAGCTGCTGGGGATTGATGTGCGGATGTCCACGGCTCACCACCCGCAGACCGATGGGCAAACCGAAAGGGTTAATGCCACTTTGGAGCAGTACCTGCGCTGCTATGTCAACTATCAGCAAACCAACTGGGCGTCCTTGTTGTCTTTGGCAGAGTTTGCTTACAACAATGCGACGCAGGAATCCATCAAAGAGACTCCTTTCTTTGCCAACTATGGACACCACCCTCGGTTCTACCCTCCGGTGGACCCGTCTGGGGACGTTTCTGAGGCTAAGGATTGGCTCCAGGAGCTCACTGCGCTTCAAGACTTGCTACGTACTCAATTGGACCAGGCGAAGGCCGACTACAAGCGGATGGCTGATCGGCGGCGCCAGGAGGGTCCTGCGATTCTGGTGGGGATAAAGTTTGGCTGTCCACCAGAATCTGCCAACACAACGCCCCAGCCGCAAGTTAGATGCCCGGGTTTTGGGGCCCTACACAGTTTTGGAGCGGGGGGGGCCTGTCTCCTTCAAGCTCCAGCTCCCTGCGGACATGACACTCCCACCCGGTGTTTCATCGCTCCTTGCTCCGCCCGGCGACGGGGGTGCGGCCTGATGTGCCGCAGCCGCCTCCTCCCCTGTGATGCGGGAGGGCGGGGAGGAGGTCGAAGTGCAGGACATTTTGGATGCTCGCATCCGGTACCGGAAGTTGGAGTATTTCATTGACTGGAAAGGTTTTGGCCCGGAAGAGCGTGCTTGGGTCAAGGCTCGAGATGTCCACGCGCCGGAGTTGGTGGCCCGTTTCCACCGCAAGTATCCTGACAAGCCCACGCCCGGGGGCGGCCAGAGGGGGCCCTGAGGGGGGATAGTGTAGCACCCATGGGTCCGTTCGTGCCAATGGGAGGGTGAGGCGCCGGGGTCCCGATGCCACTGGGACCGCACAGGCTGAAGGGGACTCGGAGGGACGAGTTGGAAGGCCCAGAGCAAGATTGGTCAGCAGTGCCTTTGCCCAGTTCACCTGCAAGAGCTTAGCCTGGGATTTCGAGTGGGAGCATTCCCGGGGAAGGAGCGGACCAGGTGGAGATGGAAGGCAGCGAAGCAGATAGCGGAGATAGTTATGAATTCCCAAACGGCCGAGGTTCCCAGGACCTGGCCGAGCAGCAGATGGAGGCCAGCGGCTGGGAAAGTTCGGGAGGCTGCTTCTCAAGGAGATAGCGATACTGAACTGGAAGGCGGGGCCGTTCCATAACACGCAGGGACATAGAGCAGGGCAGGAGGAGCTGGCATCTGTCCCTAGACCGTCACCGTTCGGAAAGTAGAGACTGGAGGCGCCGGGCCCTAGATCGTCGAGGGGCCGGCCGAAGATTAAGAAACGGCCCGTGGGAACTGATCCTCAGTTCTCGGCCACGTCTGATCTGAAGGGCGTGAAAGCGGAGTGAACCACGGAGCCTAGTTTGGCTTCGCCTTGGACCAAGACCTTGCCTTGATATTGATTCGCATTGCTGCGGATACCCTGCTTTGTTCGGAGGCAATCCGGGAATTTGCCTAGCTTTTGCCACGTTTGCTTTTGGATATATCCTTTGGAACTTTGCTTTCGTAATTGGACTACAGCTTTGCTGTTTGCTTGATTCTTTGATCTCTTCAAGAGAATTGTCTTTTGGACCTTTTTATATTCAATAAAATTAGTTAGCCTTTGCTACGTCTCCGTGTGTGTGTTAAAGGGGCAGTACTAAGTCGGTGATTGTGACAAGCTTTAACACCCTTATTTCCACCACTTTCAATGACTTGCATATCTGCAAATTCCTTTGTGGGTGGAAATAATAATGTTGTTATTTTCCCCAAGCAGTTCCTTTTTATGAGATACTCTTGGAAATCTTTTAGTATATTTCCAATATTTGGTTTATTCACAGGCTTACAGGAAGAACATGTTGGAGTCCAAAATACAGCAAATTCTCTGGGCAAGTAGAAGGCCCCTGAGATAAGTTCCTATGTCTTGAATGAACTTTCTCTTTTTGACTAGTCAAATGGTAGACATTTACGAAACGGCTGATTTTAAAGATTTACCTACTGCCCTTCAGCAACCTTTCTCTGTGTGTATGTGCGTCATGTCTTACATATTCTTTTTTAAAATTGAGATAATGAAAACATTTTGCTTCATGCTGAATTAATAATAATGTTTGTATGACACCCTGGTGAATAAATTCCAAAAAGGGGCTCTTAACATGAAGAATGTGTTTTAGTCATATATGAAAATATTTATAGTATCCTGTATATAACAAGATTTCAAGATGATGTACAAGGACAATCAGTTTCATGGGGACCTGTAATTCTCTCATTCTCTCTCTCTCTCTCTCTCTCTCTCTCTCTCTCTCTCTGTGTGTGTGTAGATTCATATACACTATTTTTCAGGACTCTAATTTTGCTGTTTGTACATAGTCTTGTGCTAGAACAAGCACCTGGAATCAGTTCATCCATAACTAGAAATTTTATTGGTTGGGGAATCTGAGCTGTTAGACTCAAAAATAACCCTCAGCAATTATTAATAATAATAATACACTTTATTTATATTCCGCTCTTCTCACCCTGAAGGGGACTCAGAGCGGATTACAGGTACACATACTTAGCAGACAATCCCTGCCGTTTCCACATACACACATATAGACGAACAGAAGCAAACTCTGGCCACCAGGGGGAGCTGGCACACTCCTCATCTCTCAGCGTTCCCAGCGTCCCTTGTTGTTCTTCCACATTCCTTCAGCATTCCTGGAGTTCTTTAATGGCCTTATAATTCAGTCAAAATTTGCCTCCCCACTTAATGTGGTATCTTTATCTCCTACTTGACAGATGCAACTGTCTTTTGGGCTGCAAAGGTCGACAGCAGGCTAGACTTAAAGGTCAAGCACCCACCTCGACCCGGGCAGGCCTCGAACTCATGACCGACTGGTCAGAGAGATCTTATTCAGCTGACACTTAGCCAGCTGCGCCACATTCCCGGTGCAATTCCACCAAAATATATCAGAGTATCAGGAGTAAACTCCATAACCAGCCAAAATTTAAGTGTGGTGAGAAGGGATAACCTATCCTTCTAATATTTAGGATGGTCCAGGATTGCAGAGTCAGAACTTTGGGTTCAAAAGTATTTATTGAACTAAAAAGAAATACACTCTTGATAGAAAATTTTTGGAGCAAACTAGTGTACTAAATCTTATCTTCTAAAGAAGGTAAAAGGTAAAAAAAAAGAAGAAGAAAAGACCATGCAGCTACATTTTTCCTAGAGAGAGGAAAAATGCTTCCTCACAGGGAGAAAACAGAACACTAAACATGATGGAGGCAGCATGGTCAACCTAGGGGACTTTAAACTTAAAAGGAAGTTCCCTCACAGAAATTCAATTACTACATCATCAGAGGGGTAGAAGACAGTGGCTAGCAGGAAGAGGAAAGACAAAGCCCTTTTGGCAAACATGCCCCGGCTTCCCTCCACCTCTTCCTCCTCGCCGCCGGCGCCGCGCCTGGCGTCACCCAGCCCCGCCGAAAAGGGGCGAGCCGCGCAGGACGCCGGGCATGCACGGCAGGGCGGGCGGCGGGCCAGGGGAGTGGCAAGGCGCCCTTTGCAATGTCCCTGGCTGCTGCAGCGGCTGTGCCCGGGAGCTTACCTTCCTTCTCCAAAGGAAGAGAAAGGAAGGCAAGCTCCCGGGGCAGCCACTGCAGCAGCCAGGGACATGGCAAAGGGCACCTCGCCGCTCCCGCTCTCCCGCGAGCAGCCCCGCCCCCACGAGCGACCCCCCCCCCCGCTGCGGCCCCCCAGGTGATCAGTGACCGGAATTCCGGCCCTTGGCCTGGTAGAAGTTGGACAGCCCTGTATAGGTGATCACCTGTACCTTGAATTGGGACCGGAAAATAAATGACAGCCAGTGCAGTTCTTTAAACAGGGGTGTTGACCCTCCCTGTAACTTGCCCCAGTTATTAATCTGGCTGCTGATCGCTAGACAAGTTGAAGTTTCCAGGCTGTCTTCAAAGGTAGCCTCATGTAGAGTGAATTGCAGTAATCCAGTCTAGAGGTAACCAAGGCGTGGATCACCATGGTCAGGTCAGACTTCACGAGGTATGGTCGCAGTTGGCATACAAATTTTAACTATGCAAAGGCCCTCCTGGCCACCACCGACACTTGAGCATCAATTGCCCACCCAAACCCCGAATAACGAGCCGACAACAATAACGACACGGACAAGTAACTTTCGGTTCAAATCTTTGGGCAACATTTATTGTTACCTATTGGATTCCTAACCACTAACTCAAGGGGGTGCTAGGAATCAATCAACTTTAACCAAATTTGGGGGCGAAACACCGAGGCTGATCTGCCAAAACACCAGATCCAGCCAAACCAAGGAAAGGGTAAGGGGCCAACTCACCCGAGCTTGAGCATGGCCCCCCACCCTTCCAGGGCCATCCAAACCACCTCACTCAACAACCGAACTTTACTGTGAGGCTTTAACCAACTGGCCCTCACCCCTAAAGGGGGTGCCTTCCGTGAACACCAATTAGGGAATTTCCTAACAACCAACCGCCTCTCTATTTAAACTAACCTAGTTAAACAAAACACCACAACCACATTAGCCCCTAATGAATTTAGGAGGTGGGCAAAAATCCTCCCCGGCTTAAAAGCAGCAGTAGGAGTCAAAATACCTCAACCTGGCCCCTAAGGTGGCCTGAATTTAAACCAAGGGCGGGAGTGGTGGGACGCTGAACAAGCTAGCAATGGCTTGTTGGGGCGGTGCCTCACGAAAAGCTCCGCCCCCACGCCAGAAGGTTCCTTCTGGAACCTTCGCTCTCATCGGAGCCGGGGGGGGGCAAATCCATCTCATCCCAGCAAGCTGGGATGAAATGTCGGTGTCAGCGCTGAATCCATGAGGACCCCCAAACTGCGGACCTGTGACTTCAGGGGGAGTGTAACCCTGTCCAGCACAGGTTGCCACCCAATACCCCGGTCAGACGAATGACTGACCTGGAGGACCTCTGTCTTATCAGGATTGATCCTCAGCTTGTTCCTCCTCATCCAGACTGTCACAGCGGTCAGACACCAGTCCAGTATCCGAGGGGCTTCCTTGGAATCTGGTGGAAAAGAGTAGTGGAGTTGGGTGTCATCTGCATACTTTTCATCTAGTATTTTAATCATCAAGTCATGTTGAAATTCTATTACTTGTATAAATTCTTATTTCTATTTCTTCATGACTTCTACAGGGCAAACTATAAGAATTCTACTACCATGTTTGTAGTCTGTGGGTTGTGGGGACTTTACTAGTCAAATGATACTTTGTAGGATGGATGGAATAGTACAAGTTAGGCACACAATACATAGAACAGGAATCAACACAATATCATCTTGTCCAAAAATAGTATAATTTAGATTCGGTCTCTGAATTGGTCTTAACAACAAATGGAGCATAAGTGGAATCTATTGCTTATAGTGAGTAAGCAAGTCTTTCACAGAATCAGAAATTATTTTGGCAAAGTAAGGATTGACAGAATGGATTGACACATTAGCATGGAGGATTGAATTGGATATTCCTATTATAGCAGATGTTTGAGACAGGAAGCTTCAAAATGAGCCAAGTATGGACTACTAGAAAATAATTGTAGAACACATGCAAACTGTTTCAAAAGATCAGAAAGGCCCATGTTTTGTTCTTGTTCTTTCTGATTTTATTTTGGGGATCTATACACATTTGTTTATCTCACAATATTTCCTGTCAGCTCTCAGTACAATCAGAGACTTTTAATATCAGGTCCTCACATGTTTGTTTTAACCCAGTATAAGATTGGAAAGAAGTGGGGGCAGAGAGAGTGGGGGAGGGAGGGAAGATTTTCAAATCAATCTGGGTGTTACCCTAAAGCAATGATTTTCAACCAGTATGCCGTGGAACACTAGTGTGCTGTGAGAGATCATCAGGTGTGCCGTGGAAAATTATAGTAGAGAGAGAGACAGAGAGAGAGAGAGAGAGAGAGCCTAGCAGGAAACTTCAGGCAGCGGAAATGAGGCTTTCCTGGCCGAAGCAGCAATGCCAGCCAGCCTGGCTGCAGTCAGGGAGAGCCCTCAGCGTCCAGAACTTTCCTCCCTCCTTCCTCTCTCTCTCCTTCCCTTCCTTCCTTCCCTCCCTCTGCGCGCCAAGGGCTACCTGGCCGGGCTGCGGCTCCTCCTGCTTCCTGGCTCCTGGGTGCTCTTCTGCCCTCCTCCCCTCTGGCAGCAAGGAGGAGGAGAGGGAGGAGGAGTCTGCGGGAGCTGCCCCCATCCGACCCCGCTCCCGAAGTCTTGAGGCGAGGCTTTCTGCCCTCTAGCCCCTCCGCACCAGGAAAGGGGAGCAACCCCTCATCTCCTGGCCTCTCCTGGCTGGGCTCCAGGTTCACTGCAGAGCAGATGCCAGGATGCGCAGCTCCTCAGCCCAGCTTGGTTCCTTCCCAATCTGGCCCCAAGGTAACAGCAGGGAAGCCGAAGGGACGTGGGGGGGAAGGAGCTGAGGGTGGCAATGGCTGCAAGCCTCCGCCGCAGTTTGTTCTGAGGCTCGGAGCCACCCCGTGTGCTCAATTCCTATTTGTCCTGCTCAGCCGAGCCTGCGTGCGCTTCGGCCACTCAGCGCAGCCCTTCCCCCGTGGGACGGTGACGGGCCTCCAGCGCGTGAGCCTCCCGGGGGCGGGAGGTTAGTTTGGCGGAAGCAGCGGAGTCACGAGGGGGGGGGGAGTATAACAGTTAGTAAAATGTCAGAGAGTCATTTTGTGTCATTTTGATTGGTGGTATGCCCCAGGATTTTGTAAATGTAAAAAATGTGCCACGGCTCAAAAAAGGTTGAAAATCACTGCCCTAAAGAGATTCTCAAGATACCAAATTAAACATTCTGCTTCTGCAGTGAGCTCAGTGATAGATAAGAGTTTGGTGTTTGAGCATAGGCTTCTTTTTTCTTAGCCTGCACCCATGAGTTAGGTTCTTCAAAGAGCAAAATGACCACCTTCTGCAAGTGGTGACAGGAAAATGAGACACCTTTTTCCAATTAGAGTTAAGAGTTGAAGATATTCCTACTGTTCTCATTTCTGCTGTGAAGAATGTGCCACGCTACACTTTCCAATGTGCTCCTAACAGAGAAACTGCCATTCTGGCAGGGATGTTCACAAGAGTGCAACACTAGAAATCAATGATACTAATGAGATCCTAGTTATTAAGTGCTGATGATGGAAGTTGGAAATGACAGAAATATCTAGTCTTCCTCTTAATAATCTTCGATGTGGATGTTCTGTAAGATTTTAATTTTTTTTACAACAAAGAAACATTGATTTTGTCAATTTAGGAGTTATAGTTGTTGGGATTTATAGTTATCCTACAATCAAAGAGCATTCTGAACATCACCAATGATGGAATTGAACCAAACTTGGCACACAGAACTCCTATGACCAACAGAAAACACTAGAAGGATGTGGTGGGCATTGACCTTGAATTTTGGAGTTGTAGTTCACTTACATCCAGAGAGCACTGTGGACTCAAATAATGATGGATATGGACCAAACCTGGCATGAATACTCAATATGACCATATGTGAACACTGGTTGAGTTTGGGGGAAAGAGACCTTGACATTTCGGAGTTGTAGTTGCTGGGATTTATACAACCAAGGAGCATTCAGAACTCCACAAAGGATGGAATTGAACCAATTTTGGCACACAGACCTCCCATGACAAACAGAAAATACTGGAAGGCTTTGGTAGGCATTGACCTTGAGTTTTGGAGTTATAGTTCACCCACATCCAGAGAGTTGGAGAAGGGCTTTTGGTGGGATGATTTGCCATCTGTTTCCAAAAAGGAAGAGAAGATCAGGTGGAGATATCTTCAGCCTTCTCTGCCAAAAGGGGTTTCTAAGACCATCAAAATATGTGTTTTCTGATGGTCTTTGGTGACCCCACTGAACTCCCCCCCCCAACAACCCCCTGAGGGTCCTGACCCCCAGGTTAAGAAACACTTCCATAGGGACTCAAGGCAGATAGCACCTATTCATACTGAACACAGTTTAAAAAGAGCAATACAAAAGTTAAACAATTAAATAATAACAGTCTTGTAGAAACAGTTTTAAAATAAAGCAAATACATTAAAATGGCTCTTAAAACTCACATGCCTGTCCCAATCCCTCCCCTTATCCTTCCTGAAAAGCCTCTTGGCAGAGGAAGGTCTTGACCTGCTTGCAGAAGGCAAGCAGGGATGAGGCCATTTTTGTTTCTCTTGGGAGGGATTTCACACCCTGAAAGCAGCCACCAAAAAGGCCCTCTCCCGTGTTCCCACCAAGCGTGCCTGAATGGGCAGTGAGAGGAGAAGGCCCTCCCCGGTAGATTGTAGATATCGGCCAGGTTCATAGAAAGAGATGTGGCCCTTTAGAGAACCTGGACCAGATCCATGTAGGACTTTGTAGGTCACAACCAGCACTTTGAATTGGGCCTGGAAACGTGTTGGCAGCCAGTGGAGCTGTCGTAACAGAGTAATTGTAGTCTCCCTATAGCCAGCCCCAGTTTGGAGTCTGGATGCTGCTCTTTGGACCAGCTGAAGTTTCTAAGCACTTTTCAAAGGCAGCCTCATGTAGAGCATATTACAGTGATCCAACCGGGATGTAACCAAGGCATTGTACCAGATCCAATTTGCCCAGGAAAAAATCCAGTGACCATCCCTGACCTTTTCCAACTAGCAGCTTTAAAAGCCAATGAGATTTTGGCCGGCATAAATAGGAGCCCAGTGTCTAGATCAGGGGTGGGCAATTATTTTTTCGAAGGGGCCACACGAGACCCAAAAAATATTATGGAAGGTCAGACCTAAAGGCTGAACTACATTCTACATAGTATCAATTGAATTTCTTTAATAATAATAAAAAGATACTTAATTGCATTTTGATATATTAATAAGACTGATAAGAGTATATGTTATGAGCAATGAAAAAGAGAGGTTGTCATAGGAAAAATTGTTTACCTTGACTTTCAAAAGGCTTTTGACAAAGTCCCTCACCAAAGGCTCCTAAATAAGCTCTTCAGCCATGGAATCAGGGGACAGGTCTTGTCCTGGATTGGAACCTGGCTAAACTGTAGGAAACAAAGGGTGGTAATAAACGGACATTTCTCTGGGTGGAAAGAGGTGAGAAGTGGCGTACCCCAAGGTTCAGTTTTAGGACCGTTACTTTTTAATTTATTCATAAATGATCTGGATGTAGAAGTAAATTGTGAGGTAGCAAAGTTTGCAGATGACACTAAACTGTTCAGGGTAGTTAAAAATAAAACTGACTGTAAAGAGCTCCAGAAAGATCTCTCGAAATTGAGTGAATGGGCAACAAAGTGGCAAATGCATTTTTACCTAAACAAGTGTAAAGTCATGCACATCGGGGCAAAGAACCCCAAATACACTTATCAACTGATGGGATCAAAGCTTTCTGAGACAAACCAGGAAAGGGATCTTGGGGTTTTGGTGGACAGCTCAATGAAGATGTCAACCCAGTGCGCAGCAGCAGTGAAAAAAGCAAATTCGATGCTTGGCATGATCAGGAAGGGAATCGAAAATAGGTCGGCAAATGTTGTATTGCCTCTCTACAAATCTATGGTGAGGCCACATCTGGAGTACTGTGTACAATTCTGGTCTCCGCACCTTAAGAAGGATATAACGGGACTGGAAAAGGTACAAAGAAGGGCAACAAAAATGATCCAAGGGATGGAGCGGCTCCCTTATGAAATCAGGTTGCAACGCCTTGGTCTTTTCAGCCTTGAAAGACGGTGTTTAAGAGGTGACTTGATCGAAGTGTATAAAATCATGCATGGGATAGAAAAGGTGAATAAAGAAAAAATATTTTCTCTGTCACACAACACTAGGACTAGGGGGCACTCCCTAAAGCTCCAAGGTAGGAAAGTTAGGACTAATAAAGGGAAATATTTCTTCACCCAGAGGGTCATTGGGTTATGGAACTCACTTCCAGAGGAGGTTGTGACAGCGGTCAGCCTGGACAGCTTCAAGGCAGGATTAGACAGATGCATGGATACCAAGGGAATCAGTAGTTACTGAAATGGACATCCAAGTGCCACCTCTGTGTTGATGGAGGCAGGCAGGATTTTCCCCGGGTACTGGTTGTGGGGGGTCGGGAGCAGGTGAGGGTTTTGCCCTCCTTTCTGCTAGAGATCCCCGTGTACAACTAGTGGGCCACTGTGTGACACAGACTGCTGGACTAGATGGGCTGAGGCCCGATTCAGCATGGCTCTTCTTATGTTCTTATGTTCTTAAATGACATTTATTCACTCAAATTTTACAAAACAATGGTTAACAAAATGTGAACATTTGTATCATTTGTGATTCATTATATCAGGGCTCAGGAACCTTTTTGACTCAGAGAGCCATAAAAGCAAAATATTTGGAAATTTATTTCAGTGAGAGCCATGTAATATATTTTAAGACTGAATTCAACTAAATGTGAGTATAATAAGCCCCTGAATTTATTCATAATGATGATGATGATGATGATAATATTCATTCAGCCTCTCCTAATAATAATAATAATGATAATAATAATAACCTCGTTCTGCCATAAGGGAAAAACACAATCAAAGCATTCCTCACAGATGGCCATTCAGCCATCTTGAACCAAACTTGGCACACTGAACTATCATGAGATCAACAGAAAGTACTGAAAGGGTTTGCTGGGCATTTACCTTGAGTTTGTGAGTTGTAGTTCACATACATCCAGAGAGCAGCACTGTGGACTCAAATAATGATGGATCAAGACAACACTTGGCATGAATCCTCAATATGCCCAAAAAGGCAGAAGAGAACGGAAGAGGAGGAAAACGAGGAGAGACTGGATGCGCCCAAGACACTCCCTCCTTCCCTCTTGAGTTCATGTGGTGGAAGGGGGAAGGAATGAAAGGGGGAAAGAGAGAGCGAAAGAGAGAGGGAGAGAAGGAAAGAAGGAAGAAAATAGGAAGACAGGAAACAGAAGAAGGGAAAGAGCGCGAGGAGGAAGTGAAGCGAAGAGGATGAGGAGGGCGAAGGCATGCTCTGCGTGTAGCCGTCCCAATGGGAGTTCGCCTCCCTCTCTTTAGGTTGAAGCCTTGAGGGAGCCTCAGCCCGGTCAGCATTGGCCGCTGGGCCGCATTTGGCCCGCGGGCCGCAAGATGTGCAGGTCTGGTCTAGATCCAGAGAAGTCATGCTACCCCTCTATTCCGCTTTGGTCAGACCACACCTGGAACACTGTGTCCAATTCTGGGCATTGCAGTTAAAGGGAGATGTGTACAAGCGGAAATGTGTCTAGAGGAGGGTGACTAAAACGATCAAGGGTCCGGAGAACAAGCCCTACGAGGAGAAACTTAAAGAGCTGGGCATGTTTAGCCCGAGAAGAGAAGGCTGAGAGGAGACATGATGGCCATGTATAAATATGTGAGGGGAAGTCATAGGGAAGAGGGAGCAGGCTTTTTTTCTGCTGCCCTGGAGACCAGGGGCCCTTCCACACAGTCATATAACCCAGAATATTAAGGCAGAAATCCCACAATATTTGCTTTGAACTGGGTTCTCTGAGTCCAAGGTGCCATATATTCCAGTTCAAAGCAGATAATGTGGGTTTTATTCAGCTGTGTGGAAGGAGCCCAGGATGCGGAACAATGGCTTCAAACTATAGGAAAGGAAATTCCACCTGAACGTTAGGAAGAACTTCCTGACTGTGAGAGCTGTTCAGCAGTGGAACTCTCTGCCCCGGAGTGTGGTGGAGGCTTTCAAACAGAGGATGGATGGCCTGCTTCTTGGCAGGGGTTTGGACTGGATGGCCCACGAGGTTGCTTCCAACTCTATCATTCTAGGCCCCCTTTAGGGTGTTGTATGATTGTGTCCTAGCAACGTTTTCTCTTGACGTTTTGCCTCCATCTGTGGCTGGCATCTTCAGAAGCTCTTCAAGGACCCCCTTTCCTCTTTTTCTGCTCACCTTCCTTGTCCAATTGCCTTTCTCCGCCTCTTGAAATATTCAAATAGGTGGGAATGCTTCTGATTGGCTGGCGAGGGGGCTTGGGCCGCCTGCATTCCAGGATGTCTATATAAGGTTGTGGAAGGAGATGAATAGGCAAGGAGTGTCCGGGCTGGTTGTCAAAGAAATATTTAAAGGGGGTGGGGTGGGGGCTCCATAGTGAGGCAAAGTGGTGTTGTTGGGACATAACTCTTCATCTTAAAGCAGCGTTTTTCAACCTGAGGGTCATGCCCGGATTACCCATAAGGCCAACGAGGCCATGGCCTAGGGGCGCAAGCCGGGGGAGGGGGGTGCAGATCACGGATCAAAAAAAACCCCAAACTGGTCTGCGCCCCTCTTTCCCCCTTTCTCATGCCCCTCCTCGCTCCTTCTCCCGGCAAAGTCTCTGCTCCGTCTCTCGCGCACTTTCATCCTTGGTGCATGGCAATGTGGTGTGCATGTGCAGGCGAGGGAGATTGTGCAAGGCTGGAGGGAGGTTCATGCCAGCGCGTCTCTTCAAGGCATGGGGGTTCTGTGTTGGAAATTTGGCCCAATTCTATCCTTGGTGGGGTTCCGAATGTGCTTTGATTGTAGGTGAACAATAAATCCCAGCAACTACAACTCCCAAATGACAAAATCAACTTCTCTCAATTCCACCAGAATTCAAATTTGGACGTATGGAGTATTTGTGTGTGTGCCAAATTTGGTCCAGTGAATAAAAGTACATCCTGCATATCAGATACTTGCATCATGAATCATAACAATAGCAAAATTACAGTTATAAAGTAGCAACAGAAATAATTTCATGGTCGGGGGTCACCACAACATGAGGAACTGTATTAAGGGGTCATGGCATTAGGAGGGTTGAGAACCACTGCTTTATAGGCTAAAGCCAGCACTTTGAATGGGGACCTCCGGTGGTGCAGTGGGCTAAACCTTTGTGCCGGCAGGACTGAAAACCAACAGGTCGGAGGTTCGAATCCATGGAGAGCAGGCCCGGATCAACCCATTTTGGTGCCCTAGGCCACACTTTGGAATTACGCCCCCAAACCAACCTCTACCACACACACCCCCACCTCCTCCTCCTCATGGCGCTGCACGCCCTCCTTCCTTGATTCAAGGAAGGAGGGCCGAGGGCGCGAGCGAGGAGGAGGAAGGGAAGCCCCGCCTCCGGTGCCAGCATCAGCCCCAGGGGCGGGGCTTCCCTTCACCTCCTCCTCTTCGTGGCACACCTCGCCCTCCTTCCTTGACAAGGGGGCGATGGCAGGAGGCGCCATTCCCTCCTCCCCCGCCCCTCGCAGTGCTCTCCCCCCGAGAGAGAGAGAGAGAGAGAGAGAGAGAGAGAGAGAGAGAGAGAGATGCGTTGTGGTTTTTTAAAACTTTTTTTTGGATCTGTGTGAATGGTGCACCCCTTGCTTGCGCCCCTAGGCCATGGCCTAGGGTGGCCTTATGGGTAATCTGGGCCTGATAGAGAATGCGGATGAGATCCCTCTGCCAGTTCCAGCTCCCCATGCAGGGGACATGAGAGAAGCTTGACACAAGGATGGCAAAACATCGAAATATCTGGGCATGTCCTGGGCAACGTCCTTGCAAATGTCCAATTCTCTCACACCAGAAGCAACTTGCAGTTTCTCAAGCTGCTCCTGACTGGGAGCCCTTCCACATAGCCCTATATCACAGAATATCAAGACAGAAAAGTATCTGAGGCCTCTTCCACACTGTTGTTTTGAACTGAAATATGGCAGTGTGGACTCAGATCAAGGCAGATATTGTGGGATTTTCTGTCTTGATATTCTGGGTTATACAGCTGTGTGAAGGGGCCCCGAGTCCACACTGTCATATATTTCAGTTCAAGGCAGGTAATGTGTGATTTTAGACAGCTGTGTGAAAGGGGCTCTAGAAAGAATGCCCCCCCCCCCCCGCCTGCAAGGGTGGCTCTACTTGCAGCAAGGAGAGTCTGGGACCTGTGCATTCACTGAAGCATCAGAAAGTGTGAAATCTGAGGACCCTTCCACACAGGCCTATATCCCAGAATATCAAGGCATAAAATTGCACAATATCTGCTTTGAAATGGTTTATCTGAGACGACATTGAAATTTTCGTGGTATTCTGGGTTATAGGGCTGTGTGGAAGGGCCCCGAGCTATCTGAGTCCACACTGCCATATATTCCAGTTCAAAGCAGATAATGTGGGATTTTATTCCGCTGTGTGGAAGGGGCCCCATACAGAACGACAATAGTAGCACTGGAGAAAAAAAATCCCCCATAAATTAAATGTCCTTCCACACAACCTTATATCCCAAAATATCAAGGCAGGAAATCCCACGATATCTGCTTTGAACTGGATTAGCTGAGTCCACACTCAGATAATGTGAGATTTTCCACCTTGACATTGTAGGATATAGTGCTGTGCGGAAGAGCTCTAAACCCACACACAGATATTGTAGGGTTTTCTGCCTTGGTATACTGGGCCAGTGTTTCCCAACCAGTGTGCCGTGAGCGATCACCAGGTGTGCCGTGGGAAATTGGAACCTCCAATACCCTTTCTTCCCCCTCCTGCCAAACACTTTTTCTTCTCCACTCACACTCCCTTCTTCCCAGCCTCGCTCTGCTCGCTTTGCTCACGCTACTGCGCAGACTCGCCCCACGTCTTCCTCCCTCCCTCCCCCCTCCCCTCCTGAACATGCTCACGCTGCCCCCTCGGATCAAAATGGCGACAGAAGCGGCAAGAAAAAGTAAGTGTTCGTCAGGAGGGGGAAGAAAGGGTGTGAAGGGGAAGGGGGAGGAAGAGGTCTCTGTCGAAAGCTGGCATGGGCAAACTTGGACCTTCCAGATGTTTTGGACTCCAACTCCCACCATTCCTAGAAGCCTCAGGCCCTTTTCCTCCCCCCCCCCCTCAGGCACTTAAGTAGGAAAGGGCCTCAGGCTGTTAGGAATTGTGGGAATTGAAGTCCAAAGCGCCCAGAGGGCCGAAGTTTTCCCATGCCTGTTTTAGGGACCTTAAAGTGATGAGCCTCCTTCCAACATTGTGATTCTGGATAGAAAACAAACAACGTAACATAACATTGTTTGAGTCCACAGTGCTCTCTGGGTGTAGGTGAACTACAACTTCCAAACTCAAGGTCAATTCCCAAGCAAACCCTTTCAGTACTTTCTGTTGGTAATGAGAGTTCAATGTGCCAAGTTTGGTTCAATTCCATTGTTGCAAGAGTTCAGGATGCTTTTTGATTGTAGGTGAACTATGAATACCAGCAACTACAACTCCCAAATGTCAAGGTCTATTTTCCCCAAACTCCATCTGTGTTGACATTTGGGCATATTGAGTATTCATGCCAAGTTTGGTCCTGATCCAACATTGTTTCAGTCCACAGTGCTCTCTCGATGTAGGTGAACTACAACTCCAAAACCCAAGGTCAATGCCCACCAAACTCTTACAGTATTTTTTCTTGATTATGGGAGTTCTGTGTGGGAAGTTGTGTCTTTCTGCCATTCCTACCAGGATATCTATGTTGTATTCATCGAAACAGGTCCAGGTTTCACACTGAGTGAGTGTATAAATACATTTTAAAACATATTAACTATTTGTATTACTGTGTTAGAGCAGTGTTTCCCAACCTTTTTTGAGCCGCGGCACACTTTTAACATTAAAAAAATCCGGGGGCACACCACCAACCAAAATGACACTCTAACACAGTAAAGAATGGCAGGGGGATGATGGCCTGCTGGGAGAAGCAGATGGGAATGCCAAAGCTGGGGGGAGGAGGGTGGAGCCAGGCCACACCATGCCCCGCCCCCTCCCCCGGCTTCAGCTCTCCCAGCAGCTGCTCCAGCCTTGAGGGGGCAGTGTCAAGCCAGCGGTGGCAGAGCCAGCACAATGCTGGCTTGGCACTGTCCCTCAAGGCTGGAGCAGCTGCTGGAGTGCCGAAGCCTGGGGGAGGGGATGGAGCCAGTCCGCATCATGCCCCGCCCCTCCCCCCAGCTTCAGCTCTCCCACAGAGGAGGAGCATTAGAAGTGGACGGGCTTCAGTGGGCGGGGCTCCTCCACGCGGCTTCAGCGACCAAGGGGCGAGAGTCATGGCGGGAGTCATGGCGGATTGGAGGCTGGCTGGGGAAATGGCCAAAGGAGGCGGTGCCCCAGTCTCTTCTTCTTTTTCTTCGCTGCCGCCCGGCCCTTCCTCCTCCTCCCCCAAACAGCAGGAGTTCGGCAGGAGGAGGGGGGGAAGGAAGGGGGCAGAGAGCTTTTCTCGTGGCACAGCAGGAAGTCTGTCACGGCACACTAGTGTGCCACAGCATACTGTTTGGGAAACACTGTGTTAGAGTGTCATTTTGTGTCATTTTGGTTGGTGGTGTGCCCCAGGATTTTGTAAATGTCAAAAATGCGGCTCAAAAAAGGTTGGGAAACACTGCGAATGGGATCATCGTGAACCTGACTGAAATTAATTTCTGCTCAACGTTAGCGTACAGTCCTGTTTGAGGAGCTAGAAAAGTCCTTGAGAGGTAAGCCAGCTCCACTGGCTACCAGTTTGCTACCGGGCACAATTCAAAGTGCTGGCTTTAGCCTTTAAAGCCCTTAACGGTTCTGGTCCAACTTACATGTCCGAACGCATCTCTTTTTATGAACCTTCAAGATGCTTAAGATCATCCAGAGAGGCCCTGCTCTCGGTCCTGCCTGCTTCGCAGGCGTGATTGGTGGGGGCGAGAGACAGGGCCTTTTCAGTGGTGGCTCCTCGGCTTTGGAACGCCCTTCCAAATGACATCAGATTAGCCCCCTCCCTCCTGACATTTCGGAGGGAGGTCAAGACCTGGCTATTTGACCGGGCATTTGCAAATGAAGTATGATTATCAAATAGATACCTAAGGAACGACGACGATGCAGCTGGAAATCGACTTAATAATGAGACGCTGATATTGTGTTTTTAACGTTAAATGTTAAATTGTATATGTTGAAATTGTATTGATAACTGTTGATTTGTTTGTCTTGAGCAGTTCCTGCTATTTGTACACCGCATCGAGTCGCCTTCGGGCTGAGAGAGGCGGTCCAGAAGCAAAGTAAATAAATGAAGTAAAGAAGACTCTGGGCCCTTCCACACAGCCCTATAGCCCAGAACGTCAGGACAGAAAACCCCACAATTTCTGCTTTGAACTGGGTTATCTGAGTCCACATTCAGATAATGTGGGATATTCTGGGATATAGGGCTGTGTGGAAGGAAACAAAATCATTTTGAATTGTGCTGGGTAGCAGACTGGCAATCAGTGGAGATGAGGCAACAGGAGGAGGGGGGTTGTTATGTGGTCGGCATCTTCAGAGGCCCTTTCCTCCTGTCCCCCTCGCCTCCCTTGCCCAATTGTCTCCCTCCTCCTTTGGTAGTATTCAAATAGGTGGGAATGCTTCTGATTGGGTGGGGGGGGGGGTCTTTCTCCCTCCCCTCCTGAACACGCTCACACTGCCCCCTCGGATCAAAATGGCGGCAGAAGCGGCAGTGTGAGCAAAGCGAGCAGAGCGAGGCTGGGAAGAAGGGAGCCCGAGTGGAGAAGAAAAAGTGTTCGGCAGGAGGGGGAAGAAAGGCTTTTGGAGGTTCCCATTTCCCACAGCACACCTGATGATCGCTCACGGCACACTAGTGTGCTGTGTCACACTGGTTGGGAAACGCTGCCATACAGTCCTGCTTGAGGAGCTAGAAAAGTCCTTGAGAGGTAGGACTCTGGGCCCTTTCACACAGCCCTATAGCCCAGAATAATAACTCAAGAATCAGGAAAGGATAAATTTCATATATGTATATTGTAACTTTCAG